>JARQOD010007255.1:0-39802 GCA_033576555.1 Oophaga sylvatica | reverse complement strand
TCCGCTGGTGATATTTGCTCTTCCTTAGCTTGTGTACGGACTGGAGAGCTGGAGTAGGAGGAGCCCGAGCTGGAGGGCCGGTCAACACTCTTTTTAATCTGAGGTGTTCTATCCTGTGTGGGCTCCGCCTACCCACTAGTAATGACTGTGTCTCCCTTCCTTCTTCGCTGAAAAGGATTTTACAGGTAAGTTCTTACCAAAATCCGTCTTTTACATATGTTACATTTAGTTTTACCGCACTTATAAAATCCTTTGCAGCTGAGCCACGTATTATCTCTCTTCTTAGACATGTATAAACTGAGTGAAAGTGTTGCCAATAGTAGGCGCTCTTCTGGTCACTACATTATAACCAGTTTTCAAAACCGAATCCAGAATTGGATCCTCATACAAAATAGGCAAGAATTTGTGAATAACTTCTCTTATTTTATAAAATTGTGGACTATATTGAAAACAAACGAAAGGTTTACGCCCATATTGACCAACCACCTTATTATCCTGGGCAAAAGGAGCAATCAAATCACTAAGATTTCTTTTAGAGGTTATATTATATGCTCTGTTTAACCGCTTTCTGCCATGCGACGTACTATCCCGTCCATGGTACCTGGGCCCGTATGACCAGGGAAGGGATAGTACGTCATATGCGATCGGACGTGCGTCCGATCGCGGCCGGGTGTCAGCTGATTATCACAGCTGACACCCGGCACTATGTGCCAGGAGCAGTCACGGACCGCTCCCGGCACATTAACCCCTGGCATACCGCGATCAAACATGATCGCGGTGTACCGGGGGCACAGGGAAGCATCGCGCAGGGAGGGAGCTCCCTGCGTGCTCCCCTGAGACCCTCAGAACAGCGCGATGTGACCGCGCTGTTCTGAGGGCCTCTTCCCAGCAGGACCACGGATCCAAGATGGCCGCCGGGTCCTGCAGGGAGGCGGCTTCCTCAGTGCCTGCTGACAACAGGCGCTGAGGAAGCATGCAGCACTGCCTGTCACATCGCTGGTGTGACAGAATGCTGTGCACACTGTCACACCAGCAATCTGACCCTATACTGTGATGTCCCACCCTGGGACAAAGTAAAAAAGTTAAAAAAATAAAAATCACACATGTAAAAAAAAATTCCCAAATAAAGAAAAAAAAATATTCCCAATAAATTCATTTCTTCATGTAAATACAAAAAACAAACAATAAAAGTACACATATTTGTTATTACCGTGTTCATAACGACCCGCCCTATAAAACTGTCCCATTAGTTAACCCCTTTAGTGAACCCCTTAAAAAAATAAATAAAAAAGCAAAAAACAATGCTTTATCATATACCGCTGAACAAAAAGTGAAATAACACACGATTAAAAAGATTGATATAAATAAATATGGTACCGCTGAAAACGTCATCTTGCCCCACCATACAGCATCATCAGCGAAAAAATAAAAAAGTTATAGCTCGCAGAATAAAGCGATGCAAAAATAACTATTTTTTATATAAAATTGTTTCTATTGTATAAAAGCGCCAAAACATAAAAAAATTATACAAATGAGGTATCACCATAATCGTACTAACCCGAAGAATAAAACTGCTTTATCAAATTACCACACGCGGAACGGTATAAACGCCCCCCTCAAAAGAAATTCATAAATTGCTGATTTTTGTTCATTCTAATCTCCCAAAAATTGTAATAAAAAGCGATCAAAAAATGTCACGTGCCCAAAAAATGGTGCCAATAAAAACGTCAACTCGTCCTGCAAAAAATAAGACCTCACATGACTCTGTGGGCCAAAATATGCAAAAATTATAGCTCTCAAAATGTGGTGATGCAAAAAACTATTTTTTGCAATAAAAGCGTCTTTTAGCGTGTGACAGCTGCCAATCATAAAAACCCAATATAAATAGTAAATCAAACCCAATTAATCACCCCCTTAGTTAGGGAAAAATAATAAAATTAAAAATATATATTTATTTCCATTTTCCCATTAGGGTTAGGGCTAAAGTTAGGGTTAGGTTTGTGGTTAGGGTTATGATTAGGGCTGGGATTAGGTTTAGGGGTGTGTTGGGGTTAGGGTTGGAGTTAGAATTGGGGGGTCTCCACTGTTTAGGCACATCAGGGGCTCTCCAAATGTGACATGGCGTCTGATCTCAATTCCAGCCAATTCTGCGTTGAAAAAAGTCAAGCAGTGCTCCTTCCCTTCTGAGCTCTGCCTTGAGCACAAACAGTAGTTTACCCCCACATATGTGGTATCAGGTACTCAGGACAAATTGCAAAATAACTCTTAGGGTCTAATTTCTTCTGTTACCCTTGGGAAAATAAAAAATTTGGGGCGAAAATATAATTTTTGTAGAAAAAAATTATGATTTTCTATTTTTATGGAACTATGTTATAAACTTCTGTGAAGCACTTGGGGGTTCAAAGTTCTCTCCACACATCTAGATAAGTTCCTTGGGAGGTCTATTTTCCAAAATAGGGTCACTTGTGGGGGTTTCCACTGTTTAGGCACATCAAGGGCTCTCCAAATGCGTCATGACGCCAGCAGACCATTCCATCAAAGTCTGCAATCCAAAACGTTACTACTTCGCTTCCGAGCCCCAACGTGTGCCCATACAGTAGTTTTCTCCCACATATAGGGTATCAGTGTGGTCAGGACAAATTGGTAACAACTTTTGGGGTCCAATTTCTCCTGTTACCCTTGGAAAAAAAAAATTGGCGAAAATATCATTTTTGTGGAAAAAAATTATGATTTTTTATTTTTATGGAACTACGTTATAAACTTCTGTGAAGCACTTGGGGGTTCAAAGTTCTCTCCACACATCTAGATAAGTTCCTTGGGGGGGTCTATTTTCCAAAATGGGGTCACTTGTGGGAGGTTTCCACTGTTTAGGCACATCAGGGGCTCTTCAAATGCGACATGACGCCCGCAGACCATTCCATCAAAGTCTGCAATCCAAAACGTCACTACTTCCCTTCCGAGCCCTGACGTGTGCCCATACAGTAGTTTTCTCCCACATATAGGGTGTCAGCGTACTCAGGACAAATTGGACAACAACTTTTGGAGTCCAATTTCTCCTGTTACCCTTGGGGAAAATAAAAAGTTGGGGACTAAAAGATCATGTTTGTGGAAAAAATATGATTTTTTTATTTTCATGCTCGGGCGTTATAAACTTTAGTGAAACACCTGGGGGTTCAAAGTTCTCACCACACATCTAGATAAGTTCCTTGAGGGGTTTAATTTCCAAAATGGTGTCATTTTCTGGGGGTTTCCACTGTTTAGGCACATCAGGGGCTCTCCAAACACGACATGGCGTCCAGCCAACTCTGCTTTGAAACAGTCAAACGGCGCTCCTTCCCTTCCGAGCTCTGCCATGCACCCAAACAGTGGTTTACCCCCACATATGGGGTATCAGCGTACTCAAGACAAATTGCACAATAACTTTTGGGGCCTTGTTACCCTTGGGAAAGTAAAAATTGGGGTGAAAAGATAATTTTTTTGGAAAAAATATGATTTTTTAATTTTACGGCTCTATATTATAAACTTGTGTGAAGCACTTGGGGGTTCAAAGTGCTCACCAGAGAGCTAGATAAGTTTCTTATGGGGTCTAGTTTCCAAAATGGGGTCGATTTTGAGGAGTTTCCACTGTTTAGGCACATCAGGGGCTATCCAAATGCAACATGGCGTCCAATCTCAATTCCAGCCAATTTCGGTTGGAAAAGTCAAATGGTGCTCCTTTCATTCCGAGCTCTGCCGTGCGCCCAAACAGTAATTCCCCCCCACATATGGGGTATCAGCGTACTCAGGACAAATTGGACAACAACTTTTGTGGTCCTATTTCTTTTGTTACCCTTGGAAAAATAAAAAATTGGTGACTAAAAGATCATTTTTGTGGGAAAAAAATAGGATTTTTTATTTTCATGCCCGGGCATTGTAAACCAGTGTGAAGCACTTGAGGGTTCAAAGTGCTCACCACAGATCTAGATAAGTTCCTTAGGGGGACTATTTTCCAAAATGGGGTCACTTGTGGGGGTTTCCACTGTTTAGGCACATCTGGGGCACTGCAAACGGAACATGACCCCCATCAACGTCTGCATTCCAAAACGTTATTACTTCCTTTCTAAGCCCTGCCGTGTGCCCAAACAGCTTCCCCCCCACATATGGGGTATCGGTGTACTCAGGACAAATTGGACAATAACTTTTGGGGTCCAATTTTCTTGGGAAAAATCAAAAATTGGTGACAAAAAAATCATTTTTGTGGAATTTTTTTTTTTTTTCACACCCAGGCATTATAAACTTTTGTGAAACACTTGGGGGTTCAAAGTGCTCACAACAGATCTAGATAAGTTCCATAGGGGGTCTAGTTTCCAAAATGGTATCACTTGTGGGGGGTTTCCACTGTTTAGGCGCATCAGGGGCTCTCCCAACGCGACATGGCGTCCAATTTCAATTCCAGCCAATTTTGGTTTGAAAAAGTCATGGCGCTCCTTTCCTTACGAGCTCTGCCGTGCGCCCAAACAGTGGTTTTCCCCCACATATGGGGTATTGGCGTACTCAGGAGAAATTGTACAACAATTTTATCTGTCCATTTTCTCCTTTTACCCTTGTGAAAATAAAAAAATGTTTGTAAAAGATCATTTTTGTGACTAAAAAGTTAAATGTTCATTTTTTCCTTCCACGTTGCTTCAGCTCCTGTGAAGCACCTGAAGGGTTAATAAACTTCTTGAATGTGGTTTTGAGTATCTTGAGGGGTGCAGTTTTAAGAATGGTGTCACTTTTGGGTATTTTCTGCCATATAGACCCCTCAAAATGACTTCAAATGTGAGTTGGTCAGTAAAAAAAATGGCTTTGTAAATTTAGTTGTAAAAATGAGAAATCGCTGTTCAACTTTTAACCCTTATAACTTCCTAACGAAAAAAAAAATTTCGTTCCAAAATTGTTCTGATGTAAAGTAGACATGTGGGAAATGTTATTTATTAACTATTTTATGTGACATATTTCTCTGTTTTAAGGGAATAAAAATTCAAAGTTTGAAAATTACAAAATTTTCAAAATTTTCGCCATATTTGCGTTTTTTTAAAAATAAATGCAAGTTTTATCGAAGAAACTAATGTGAAGTACAATATGTCATGAAAAAACATTCTCAGAATCGAGAAGATCCGTTGAAGCATTCCAGAGTTATAACCTCATTAAGAGACAGTGGTCAGAATTGTAAAAATTGGCGCAGTCATTAACGTGCAAACCACCCTTGGGGGTAAAGGGGTTAAAGACCATTCTAGATAATTCCTTCTTTTTAATTTAGATGCCGACACCGCCAACTCATCTCAGCTCAGATTAGAGACCAGGTCAATGCCACACAGAGTTCTAGCAGCAGACACATCTCTACAACAACTGTTAAGAGGAGACTTTGTGCAGCAGGCCTTCATGGTAAAATAGCTACTAGGAAACCACTGCTAAGGACAGGCAACAAGCAGAAGAGACTTGTTTGGGCTAAAGAACACAAGGAATGGACATTAGACCAGTGGAAATCTGTGCTTTGGTCTGATGAATCCAAATTTGAGATCTTTGGTTCCAACCACCGTGTCTTAGTGCGACGCAGAAAAGGTGAACGGATGGACTCTACATGCCTGGTTCCCTCCGTGAAGCATGGAGGAGGAGGTGTGATGATGTGGGGGTGATTTGCTTGTGACACTGTTGGGGGTTTATTCAAAATTGAAGCCATACTGAACCAGCATGGCTACTACAGCATCTTGCAGCGGCATGCTATTCCATCCGGTTTGCGTTTAGTTGGACCATCATTTATTTTTCAACAGGACAATGACCCCAAACACACCTCCAGGCTGTGTAAGGGCTATTTGAACAAGAAGGAGAGTGATGGGGGTGCTACGCCAGATGACCTGGCCACAGTCAACAGACCTGAACCCAATCGAGATGGTTTGGGGTGAGCTGGACCGCTCACTGCTTCAATTTTGAATGAATCCCCAACAGTGTCACCAGCAAAGCACCCCCACACCATCACACCACCTCCTCCATGCTTCACGGTGGGAAGCAGGCATGTAGAGTCCATCCGTTCACCTTTTCTGCGTGCAAAGCAGATGGTTTGGGGTGAGCTGGACCGCAGAGTGAAGGCAAAAGGGCCAACAAGTGCTAAGCATCTCTGGGAACTCTTTCATGACTGTTGGAAGACCATTTCCGGTGACTACCTCTTGAAGCTCATCAAGAGAATGCCAAGAGTGTGCAAAGCAAAAGGTGCCTACTTTGAAGAACCTAGCATATAAGACATATTTTAATTTGGTTCACACTTTTTTGTTAAGTATATAATTTCACATGTGTTAATTCATAGTTTTGATGCCTTCAGTGTGAATGTACAATTTTTATAGTCATCAAAATACCGAAAAATTTTTGAATGAAAAGGTGTGTCCAAACTTTTGGTCTGTACTGTATATATATATATATATATATATATATATATACATGCATATATATATGTGTATATATACATATGTGTGTGTATATATATATATATTTGTGTGTATATATATATATATGTGTATATATATATATGTGTGTGTATATATATATATATGTATATATATATATATTATATATATATAATATAATATATATATATATATATATATACAGTACAGACCAAAAGTTTGGACACACTTCTCATTCAACGATTTTTCTGTATTTTCATGACTAAGAAAATTGTAGAATCACACTGAAAGCATCAAAACTATGAATTAACACATGTGAAATTATACATTACACTTTACAAAAAAGTGTCAAACAACTGAAAATATGTCTTATAGTCTAGGTTCTTCAAAGTAGCCACCTTTTGCTTTGATTACTGCTTTGAACGCAGAAAAGGTGAACGGATGGACTCTACATGCCTGCTTCCCACCGTGAAGCATGGAGGAGGTGGTGTGATGGTGTGGGGGTGCTTTGCTGGTGACACTGTGGTGGATTTATTCAAAATTGAAGGCATACTGAACCAGCCTGGCTACCACAGCATCTTGCAGCGGCATGCTATTCCATCCGGTTTGCATTTAGTTGGACCATCATTTATTTTTCAACAGGACAATGACCTCAAACACACCTCCAGGCTGTGTAAGGGCTATTTGACCAAGAAGGAGAGTGATGGGCTGCGACACCAGATGACCTGTCCTCCACAGTCACCAGACCTAAACCCAATCGAGATGGTTTGGGGTGAGCTGGACCGCTCACCGCTTCAATATTGAATGAGTCCCCAACAGTGTCACCAGCAAAGCACCCCACACCATCACACCACCTCCTCCATGCTTCACGGTGGGAACCAGGCATGTAGAGTCCATCCATTCACCTTTTCTGCGTGCAAAGCAGTAATCAAAGCAAAAGGTGGCTACTTTGAAGCCAATATTCCTCTGTCCAATGTCTGTGTTCTTTTGCCCATATTAATCTTTTCCTTTCATTTAAGCCAGTCTTAAATATGGCTTTTGTTTTGCCAATCTGCCCTGAAGGCCAGCATCCCCAAATCGCCTCTTCACTGTAGATGTTGACACTGGCGTTTAATGTGTACTGTTTAATGAAGCTGCCAGTTGAGGACACTGTGAGGCGTCAATTTTTCAAACTAAAGACTCTAATGTACTTGTCTTGTTGCTCAGTTGTGCAGCGGGGCCTCCCACTTGTCTTTCTTCTCTGGTTAGAGCTTGTTTGTGCACTCCTCTAAAGGGAGTACTACACACCATTGTATGAATTCTTCTGTTTCTTGGCAATTTTTCGCATGGAATAGCCTTCATTTCTAAGAACAAGAATAGACTGTCGAGTTTCACAAGAAAGTTCTTTTTTTTTGGCCATTTTGAGAGTTTAATGGAACCAACAAATGTAATGCTCCAGATTCTCAACAAGCTCAAAGGAAGGTCAGGTTTATAGCTTCTGTAATCAACCAAACGGTTTTCAGCTCTGTTAACATACTTGCACAAGGGTTTTAAAGGGTATTTTAACCATCTATTAGCCTTCTTACACAGTTAGCGAACACAAAATACCATAAGTACACTGGAGTGATGGTTGTTGGAAATGGGCCTCTATACACCTATGAAGATATTGCATTACAAACTAGACGTTTGCCGCTAGAATAGTCATTTACCACATTAACACTGTATAGAGTGTATTTCTGAATCATTTAATGTTAGCTTCATTGGAAAAAAACTGCTTTTCTTTCAAAAATAAGGAAATTTCTAAGTGACCCTAAACTTTTGACCGGTAGTGTATGTGTATATAATATATATATATATATATATATTATATATTATATATATATTTGTGTGTGTGTATATATATTTTTATGTGTGTATATATATACAGTGCCTACAAGTAGTATTCAACCCCCTGCAGATTTAGCTGGTTTGATAAGATGCAAATAAGTTAGAGCCTTCAAACTGCAAACGAGAGTAGGATTTATTAACAGAAGCATAAATCTTACAAAACAAAAAGTTATGTTGCTCAGTTGAATTTTAATAAATTTTAAACATAAAAGTGTGGGTCAATTATTATACAACCCCTATGTTTAATATTTCGTGGAATAACCCTTGTTTGCAATTACAGCTAATAATCGTCTTTTATAAGACCTGATCAGGCCGGCACAGGTCTGTGGAGTTATCTTGGCCCACTCCTCCATGCAGATCTTCTCCAAGTTATCTAGGTTCTTTGGGTGTCTCATGTGGACTTTAATCTTGAGCTCCTTCCACAAGTTTTCAATTGGGTTAAGGTCAGGAGACTGACTAGGCCACTCCAACACCTTGACGTTTTCCCTCTTGAACCAGGCCTTGGTTTTCTTGGCTGTGTGCTTTGGGTCGTTGTCTTTTTGGAAGATGAAATTACGACCCATCTTAAGATCCTTGATGGAGGAGCGGAGGTTCTTGGCCAAAATCTCCAGGTAGGCCGTGCTATCCATCCTCCCATGGATGCGGACCAGATGGCCAGTGTAAGGTTCTTTGTACATGTTCTTGAAACTCAGTTTTCCGTCAGCCATTTTGCTTTCTGTCTTGCTGCAGCTATCTTGCCCTCAGTCAATATGGAGTTTTCAGCTTTCATGTTCCTGCCCTGATTCTCTCCCTCTTGCTTCTTAAGCAGCCACAGCTGAGCAATCAGTGCTTCAGAATCTAGCCTGCAGTGAACCTGTGACCTGACTCCTGGAAGCCTTGGACTATGTACTCCAGCTATTCCTACTGAGGAACTCTGAACACTTGTGGACTCTGGAACCCTGCTCTTTGAAAGATCCACGTTTGCATGGACTTACGGTAACAGAGAAGAAGATCCTGAACCTGTTGTGGAGAGTGATTGCTGAGCTTAAGTTACTCTGGCCTGCTGTGTCTCCTGCTTCTGTATCTGCAAACTGTGTGACTATTTTTGCCACTTGTATGAAGTAATAAAAGACCTTCTATATCAAACCTGTGTCTCATGTATTTTCATCGCACCCAAGCACAAGACGCTATATGAACTGTACTACATACATTACAGCCAGGCCCCTTGGCTGAGAAACAGCCCCACAGCATGATGCTTCCACCACCATGCTTGACTGTAGGGATGATATTCTTGGGGTCGTATGCAGTGCCATCCAGTCTCCAAACGTCACGTGTCTGGTTGGCATCAGACCATAGAACCTTGAACCAGTCTGTCTCAGAGTCCTCCAAGTGATCATGAGCAAACTGTAGACGAGCCTTGACATGACGCTTTGAAAGTAAAGGTACCTTACGGGCTCGTCTGGAACGGAGACCATTGCGGTGGAGTACGTTACTTATGGTATTGACTGAAACCAATGTCCTCACTGCCATGAGATCTTCCCGGAGCTCCTTCCTTGTTGTCCTTGGGTTAGCCTTGACTCTTCGGACAAGCCTGGCCTCGGCACGGGAGGAAACTTTCAAAGGCTGTCCAGGCCGTGGAAGGCTAACAGTAGTTCCATAAGCCTTCCACTTACGGATGATGCTGTCATGTGTGCATTGCCACGAAGATCGTCGCGGTTGCACATTTTGACTTCTCACAGCTGAGTTGCTGTTTCTTTGTGTTTGGCAGCTAGGGAGTTAATTCTGTCTGTGCTCGGTGCTGGGACTGGGTGCAGTTTCTCCCGGCTGCAATTGATTATTTGTTGATTGGTTTCCTTTAAGTTTCTGGTTGTCTGCTTTGGGAGTTGCCAGTGAAACCCTTCATGCAGACCACAGATAGGAATGAATCTGTATAGACTCTAGTTGAGAGCTCCTTAGTTGTTTTAAGCTTAACTTGCTTAGAGTTTATTTCCCAGACCATTTATGTTCCTTCGGTGTTTGAGTGTGTATGCAAGAGAGTGCTATCCTTTCTGTCTTATATGTCTAATCTGTGTATTTAGCTGAGATCAGCCCCTATCCCTTTGGTGGTAATCAGGATCCTTCTTAGGACTGATTACAGGGTTCAGGGTCTGATAGGAGACAGGGTTAAGGGTATGCCACACTAAACAACATCGCTAACGGGATCGCTAAAAAACGTCACTATTTAGCGATCCCGTTAGCGATGTTGTAGTGTGCGGCAGCTGCCAGCGACCAGCTTCCTGCTGTGATCTCGCTCGTCGCTGGAATCGCTCCGGACCCTATTTCATCATCGGCGCTCCCGCTGGGTAAGTATTATCGCTGAGTGTGGCACCTTTTCTTAGCGATTTAGCGGTACTTTTGTACCGCTAAAGTCGTTAAGGAGATCGCTAACCGCGATAGCGTCCTTAACGATATCGCTAAGTTAAGCCGCACTCAGCGATATACAAACAATCCCGCTAGCGATCTCATTAGTATGCGACGCTAATGAGATCGCTAGCGGGATTGTGTAGTGTGGCAGTACCTTTAGGCTGGAGACTTGGACCTCTGAACCATTATCAGTACCTCCAAGGTAAGGGATTAGTTAGGACCCCAGTGTAGGGTCAGGTTAGACCCCGGTCCTCCTCTTTCCTGTTACAGCTCATCAAGTCCTCAAGATTAACCCTGAGTTCAACTGATATCGTTTCTGCACATCTAGTCTTCAAGATTAACCCTAAGTTCTGCTGATATTGTGTCAGGTAAATCTATTTTATACTTACATTCTGATGTTGCTAAACTATATGTTGTATAGAGTGTGGTTCCTGTATAAATAGTTTACTGACATTGTAGTCATATCATTAGACAGCGTGACAGATGCTCCCAACAGTGGAGACAGGTAGGGCCAACTCCTTGAAAGGGTTTTGTACCCCTTGCCAGCCTTGTGACCCTCCACGATCTTGTCTTTGATGGCCTTGGAATGCTCCTTTGTCTTTCCCATGTTGACCATGTATGAGTGCTGTTCACAAGTTTGGGGAGGGTCTTAAATAGTCAGAAAAGGCTGGCAAAGAGATCATTAATCCATACATGTGAAGCTCATTATTCTTGGTGCCTGAACTACTTCTTAATAGTATAGGGGGACCAAACAGAATTCTTGTGGTTTGAGGGGTTGAATAATAAATGATACTCTGAATTAACTTTTAACGTTTTTAAAAAAAAAAAAAAAAAAAAATTACAACAAAAATTTTTGCTGCAGTGCATTTCCCACTTCCAGGCTGATCTACAGTACAAATGTCACAATGCCAAGTTAATTCCGCATGTGTCAACCAGCTAAATCTGCAGGGGGTTGAATACTACTTGTAGGCACTGTATATATATATATATATATATATATATATATATATAAATGTGTGTATATATATATATATATATGTATGTGTGTGTATATATATATACGGTATGTGTATGTATATATATATGTGTATATATACATATATGTGTGTGTATACACATATATATATATATATATGTGTGTGTATATATATATATATATATATGTATATACAGTACAGACCAAAAGTTTGGACACACCTTCTCATTCAAAGATTTTTCTGTATTTTCATGACTATGAAAATTGTAGAATCACACAGAAGGCATCAAAACTATGAATTAACACATGTGGAATTATACATTACACTTTACAAAAAAGTGTGAAACAACTGAAAATATGTCTTATATTCTTGGTTCTTCAAAGTAGCCACCTTTTGCTTTGATTACTGCTTTGCACGCAGAAAAGGTGAATGGATGGACTCTACATGCCTAGTTCCCACCGTGAAGCATGGAGGAGGTGGTGTGATGGTGTGGGGGTGCTTTGCTGGTAATACTGTTGGGGATTTATTCAAAATTGAAGCGGTGAGCGGTCCAGCTCACCCCAAACCATCTCGATTGGGTTCAGGTATGGTGACTGTGGAGGCCAGGTCATCTGGCGTAGCACCCCATCACTCTCTTTCTTGGTCAAATAGACCTTACACAGCCTGGAGGTGTGTGTGGGGTCATTGTCCTGTTGAAAAATAAATGATGGTCCAACTAAACGCAAACCGGATGGAATAGCATGCTGCTGCAAGATGCTGTTGTAGCCATGCTGGTTCAGTATGCCTTCAATTTTGAATAAATCCCCAACAGTGTCACCAGCAAAGCACCCCCACACATCACACCACCTCCTCCATGCTTCACGGTGGGAACCAGGCATGTAGAGTCCATCCGTTCACCTTTTCTGCGTGCAAAGCAGTAATCAAAGCAAAAGGTGGCTACTTTGAAGAACCTAGAATATAAGACATATTTTCAGTTGTTTCACACTTTTTTGTAAAGTGTAAAGTATAATTCCACATGTGTTACTTCAAGTTTTGATGCCTTCAGTGTGATTCTACAATTTTCATAGTCATGAAAATACAGAAAAATCTTTGAATGAGAAGGTGTGTCCAAACTTTTGTTTTAAGCTTAACTTGCTTAGAGTTTATTTCCCAGACCATTTATGTTCCTTCGGTGTTTGAGTGTGTATGCAAGAGAGTGCTATCCTGTCTGTCTTATATGTCTAATCTGTGTATTTAGCTGAGATCAGCCCCTATCCCTTTGGTGGTAATCAGGATCCTTCTTAGGACTGATTACAGGGTTCAGGGTCTGATAGGAGACAGGGTTAAGGGTATGCCACACTAAACAACATCGCTAACGGGATCGCTAAAAAACGTCACTATTTAGCGATCCCGTTAGCGATGTTGTAGTGTGCGGCAGCTGCCAGCGACCAGCTTCCTGCTGTGATCTCGCTCGTCGCTGGAATCGCTCCGGACCCTATTTCATCGTCGGCGCTCCCGCTGGGTAAGTATTATCGCTGAGTGTGGCACCTTTTCTTAGCGATTTAGCGGTACTTTTGTACCGCTAAAGTCGTTAAGGAGATCGCTAACCGCGATAGCGTCCTTAACGATATCGCTAAGTTAAGCCGCACTCAGCGATATACAAACAATCCCGCTAGCGATCTCATTAGTATGCGACGCTAACGAGATCGCTAGCGGGATTGTGTAGTGTGGCAGTACCTTTAGGCTGGAGACTTGGACCTCTGAACCATTATCAGTACCTCCAAGGTAAGGGATTAGTTAGGACCCCAGTGTAGGGTCAGGTTAGACCCCGGTCCTCCTCTTTCCTGTTACAGCTCATCAAGTCCTCAAGATTAACCCTGAGTTCAACTGATATCGTTTCTGCACATCTAGTCTTCAAGATTAACCCTAAGTTCTGCTGATATTGTGTCAGGTAAATCTATTTTATACTTACATTCTGATGTTGCTAAACTATATGTTGTATAGAGTGTGGTTCCTGTATAAATAGTTTACTGACATTGTAGTCATATCATTAGACAGCGTGACATTTTCACTGGCCATAAAAAATTATCTCTAGTTACCATGGATCCAGTAGCCCAGCTGGCTCTGCAGTTGCAGGGATTATCCATGGAGCTGACGGACATTAAGTCCAAAGTTTTGTCTCCCCTGGAGCAAACCAGAGTTGAACCTAAAGTAGCTCTTCCAGATAGGTTCACTGGTGGGCGAGACAAATTTTTTACCTTCCGGGAGGCATGTAAATTATATTTTCGGCTTCGGCCGCGATCATCAGGGAGTGATGAGCAGAGAGTGGGAATTGTTATCTCACTTCTTCAAGGGGACCCTCAATCCTGGGCATTTTCCCTTCCTCCGGGATCCCTGGCTCTACAGTCTGTAGATCAATTTTTTACTGCTCTGGGATTGGTATATGATGACCCAGATCGGGTCTCTCTTGCTGAGACTAAATTACGTAAGATACAGCAGGGAGATCGTCCTGCGGAGGAATTTGCTTCTGAGTTTCGTAGATGGGCCACGGATACTCAGTGGAATGACCCAGCTCTTAGGAGCCAGTTTTGTCATGGGCTTTCTGACAAATTAAAAGACGTTTTGGCTCAGTATGAGTCTCCTCCTTCTCTGGAGGCAGCTATGGCCCTAGCTATCCGTACTGATAGACGGCTTCGGGAGAGGGGTGAGGTAACTCCACTCCCTGTTGTTACTCCACCTACTACTAAAGTCCCTTATGTTGAGGTTCCCCTTGTCTGTTCGGATGAGCCTATGCAGTTGGGAGGGACATCTTTTCGTAGTAGGGGATTGGCGGCACGCCGCAGGACTAGAAGGTGTTTTTTCTGCGGGAAAGAGGGACATTTTGTTGGAGAATGTCCATCCCGTGTCTTGTTAAGTAAAAAGTCGCCGGAAAACTGCTAATCCCAGGTTGTGTGGTGGATGACAACCTGGGAGTATGTATTTCATCCGCCGGTTCTTCTCAGTTCCTTGTACCAGTGGAGGTGGTGTTTGGTACTAGAGTGAAGAGATTGTCTGTTCTTCTGGATAGTGGTTCCGGCGCCAATCTGGTTGACTGCTCAGTTTGCTCAGGCTCAAGGTATGCATCTGAGTGTATTGGTCAAACCGATCCCTATTTTTTCCATTGACGCCAGGCCTCTCGGCCAAGGTAGCTTTGTTCATGAGGTTCATAACATTGACCTTCGGGTAGGGGCAATACATAGGGAACAATTATCTTGTTATGTGTTGGAGGGTCTACCTACTCCCATTGTGTTGGGACTTCCTTGGCTGGTTAAACATAACCCTGTAATTAATTGGCAGTCCAGAGAGATAAGCCAATGGGGTGAGTTTTGCAAAAGCAACTGCATGAACACAGTCATCAGTGCGGTCGTACCTAGTACATTGCCTCCTTTTTTGGAGGATTTTGGGGATGTTTTTTCTGAGGAGGGGTGTCGGGAGTTGCCTCCTCATCGTGTGTATGACTGCTCTATTAATCTTCTTCCTGATGCTAAGTTACCTAAAGCTAGGTTGTATAATCTTTCTGGTCCTGAAAGACAGGCTATGAAAGATTATATTTCCGAAAGTCTGGCCAAAGGGCATATTAGACCTTCATCTTCCCCTGTAGCCGCGGGGTTCTTCTTTGTGAAGAAAAAAGATGGAGGCCTACGCCCTTGCTTGGATTTCCGCGAACTTAATCGGATTACTGTTCGAGATCCGTATCCACTCCCTCTTATTCCTGATCTCTTCAATCAAATTGTTGGCGCCAAATGGTTCTCTAAATTGGATCTCAGGGGGGCGTATAATCTGATTAGAATAAAAGAGGGGGATGAGTGGAAAACGGCGTTTAACACGCCGGAGGGACATTATGAAAACCTGGTTATGCCTTTTGGTCTGACTACTGCACCAGCAGTATTCCAACATTTTGTTAATGACATTTTTCGTCACCTTGTGGGGGTGTTTGTGGTCGTATATTTGGATGACATTTTAATTTACTCGCCAGATCTTGTGTCTCACCATGAGCATTTGAGACAGGTGTTGCAGATCTTGCGAGACAATAAACTATACGCCAAACTGGAGAAGTGTGTTTTTGCCGTACAGGAACTTGAGTTTTTGGGTTTTTTGGTGTCAGCCTCCGGTTTCCGTATGGACCCTGAAAAGGTGAGAGCAGTGCTTGAATGGGATCAGCCAGGGGATCTTAAGGCTCTGCAGCGTTTTTTGGGGTTTGCTAATTACTACCGGAAATTTATTTGTAATTTCTCGTCTGTCGTCAAACCTCTCACTGACATGACGAGAAAAGGGACGGATTTTTCTAGGTGGTCGGACAAAGCTTGCCAAGCCTTTTCCTCTTTAAAGAGATGTTTTGCTTCGGCACCCGTTCTCATCCAACCAGATGTATCTCAGCCGTTCATTGTGGAGGTGGACGCGTCTGACGTAGGGGTGGGTGCTATATTGTCCCAGGGTCCGTCCCCTGGTAAATGGCATCCGTGCGCTTTCTTTTCTAAGAAATTGTCGTCCGCCGAAAGGAATTATGATATCGGCAATAGGGAACTTTTGGCCATTAAATTGGCTTTTGAAGAATGGCGTCACTTTTTGGAGGGGGCAGTCCACCCGGTCACCGTTATTACTGATCACAAGAACCTGCTGTATTTAGAATCCGCTAAGCGTCTGAATTCCAGACAAGCTCGATGGTCGTTGTTTTTTACCAGGTTTAATTTTGTCGTCACTTATCGTCCGGGGTCTAAGAATGTAAAGGCTGATGCTTTGTCTCGCAGTTTCCCAGGGGCCGGGAAAACGGATGACCCGATTCCTATCCTTCAGGAGGGGGTGGTAGTGTCGGCTGTATGTTCTGAGCTTGAGGAGGAGGTGTTAGAGGCTCAGGGGGACGCCCCTGCAGGACCTCCAGGGAGACTGTTTGTCCCGAATCAGTTGAGACAAAAGGTTATTGAGGCACATCATAATTCTGCTTTAGCAGGACATCCAGGGAGTAGAGTTGAGCGATACTTTCCGATATCCTAAAGTATCGGAATCGTAATGGTATCGCCGATATCACTAAAATATCGGCGATACCCGATACCGATACCGGAAGTCCCATGTAAGTCTATGGGAACAAAATATCGAAATTAAAAAAAACCCATTCTTGCCTTGTTGGTTAATTGTACATGAAGGAAAACAAGAAAGAGTAATGTAGAATGTATTGGGGGAGGTTGAGGAGACATTAAAGGCATAGATGTTTGACCCAATCCAATGGAATAGCATTATTTATTTTTTTTTAGGAAATACGTTCGGATTGACGAACAAATTGACAATGTTGTTAACCTTTTTTCTATTTTGTCAAATATGTCTGTTTCACAACTTCCATGGTCTTCACCTTTTTAACTTTTCACACACTTTCTCCTTCATAATTTTCAGCAGCATCATCTTTCTCATCAAATTATTCTTCATCTTCACCTTATTAATCTTCTAAAACTTCTTGCTATTCATCTTTTTGTTAACATTACTTATATTGTTCTTATTAAACAGTTATTATTCTTCATATTCTACTTCTTCATCTTCTTCCTATTCATCCTTTTCATCATATTCTTATTTGTGACAGACATTCCTGTACTTGTAATCTGTAAAACTCTGAATTTTCATCCTTCCGTTCTTGCTGTCACGAAAGATTTTAATTACAACAGTATTTGTCCGCGTTCAGTTTAGCCTGCAGCAGCATCAGGCATTTTCCAGGGGCACCACGAGGAGGAACGGACTCACCCCCATACACTGCTTAGTCTTCTTCTGCTTAGAATTTAGAGCATATATTTTGCTCTTCATTTTGGTCTTATACTTAATGTTCTTCTGCTTTTTGATCTTCTGCTTATTGTTCTTCTGTCTCTTGTTCTGTATCTTGTAGTTTGTCTTAACCTTCTTTGTCCTGTTGGTGATGGTACAAAAGCCAATGGAAGTAACGAGGACCAGCTGACTGTGCTGGAACCCGGAGGGTCAGCAGAAGGAAAAGAGCCAATGGCACAACCGAGGACCAGCTGACGTTACTGGGACACGGTTACTAAGCAGGAGGTACCTGTGCTCCAAAGCACTACCAAGGACCAGCAGACGTTGCTGGAACTCGGATACCGACATGGAGGCACCTAGGCCAAAGGCACTGCGGAGAACCAGCTGACGGTACTGGAACCCGGATGGTAGCAGAAGGTACAAGAGCCAATGAAAGTAACGAGGACCAGCTGACTGTGCTGGAACCCGGAGGGTCAGCAGAAGGAAAAGAGCCAATGGCACAACCGAGGACCAGCTGACGTTACTGGGACACGGTTACTAAGCAGGAGGTACCTGTGCTCCAAAGCACTACCAAGGACCAGCAGACGTTGCTGGAACTCGGATACCGACATGGAGGCACCTAGGCCAAAGGCACTGCGGAGAACCAGCTGACGGTACTGGAACCGGATGAGTAGCAGAAGGTACAAGAGCCAATGAAAGTAACGAGGACCAGCTGACTGTGCTGGAACCCGGAGGGTCAGCAGAAGGAAAAGAGCCAATGGCACAACCGAGGACCAGCTGACGTTACTGGGACACGGTTACTAAGCAGGAGGTACCTGTGCTCCAAAGCACTACCAAGGACCAGCAGACGTTGCTGGAACTCGGATACCGACATGGAGGCACCTAGGCCAAAGGCACTGCGGAGAACCAGCTGACGGTACTGGAACCCGGATGAGTAGCAGAAGGTACAAGAGCCAATGAAAGTAACGAGGACCAGCTGACTGTGCTGGAACCGGAGGGTCAGCAGAAGGAAAAGAGCCAATGGCACAACCGAGGACCAGCTGACGTTACTGGAACGGTATACTAAGCAGGAGGCACCTGAGCCAAAGCACTCAGGGACCAGCAGACGTTGCTGGAACTCGGATACCGACATGGATGGCATACGCCAAAGGCACTGCGGAGAACCAGCTGAGTAATGGAAACGGTGGGTAGCAGAAGGACTGAATTAGCCGTTGAGCACAGCTGGGAACAGCAGGACATTACTGAACCCCAGTAACACGGGAGCAAGTGTTAACTGTGCTAACAGCACTTCCGAGAAACAACTGGCGGTGTTGTAACCCAGGGATGAGAAGAGAACAGGGTGGAGGCAGCAGGACTATTTGCCGTTCACACAGCAGGGGAACAGCTGACATTACTGAACCCCAGTAACACAGGAGCAAGTGTAGACTGTGCTAACAGCACTTCCGAGAAACAACTGGCGGTGTTGTAACCCAGGGATGAGAAGAGAACATGGTGGAGGCAGCAGGACTGTTTGCCGTACACACAGCAGGGGAACAGCTGACATTACTGAACCCCAGTAACACAGGAGCAAGTGTAGACTGTGCTAACAGCACTTCCGAGAAACAACTGGCGGTGTTGTAACCCAGGGATGAGAACAGAACATGGTGGAGGCAGCAGGACTTTTTGCCGTTCACACAGCAGGGGAACAGCTGACATTACTGAACCCCAGTAACACGGGAGCAAGTGTTAACTGTGCTAACAGCACTTCCGAGAAACAACTGGCGGTGTTGTAACCCAGGGATGAGAAGAGAACATGGTGGAGGCAGCAGGACTTTTTGCCGTTCACACAGCAGGGGAACAGCTGACATTACTGAACCCCAGTAACACGGGAGCAAGTGTTAACTGTGCTAACAGCACTTCCGAGAAACAACTGGCGGTGTTGTAACCCAGGGATGAGAAGAGAACATGGTGGAGGCAGCAGGACTTTTTGCCGTTCACACAGCAGGGGAACAGCTGACATTACTGAACCCCAGTAACACAGGAGCAAGTGTTAGACTGTGCTAACAGCACTTCCGAGAAACAACTGGCGGTGTTGTAACCCAGGGATGAGAAGAGAACATGGTGGAGGCAGCAGGACTGTTTGCCGTTCACACAGCAGGGGAACAGCTGACATTACTGAACCCCAGTAACACAGGAGCAAGTGTAGACTGTGCTAACAGCACTTCCAAGCAACAACTGGCGGTGTTGGAGCCCAGGGTCAAGGAGGGTGTAGGCATAAAATATTGAGTTATTGCCTTGTTACGTGGCCATTGCAAATGTATGTACTTCAAACAAGAATAAATGAAGTTTTACTACAACAATAAAATGATAAATTTCAATTACAAGAATAGAAAAATATTTATACTTGACAGTCCTCTGTGGTTGATAACGTTTAATGGCTAACTGAAAATATGGTAACAAATTCAAAGCTTTCGAGACTACTCAGGTGTCTTCATCAGGCTAAGAGTAAAGCCAAAAATGAAGAATCACATATTTCTACACACAACAGGACACAGGAATAGCTAAGACAAGTGAGGGAGGGACAAGTGAGGGGAGACCGGCAACAAAAAGGAGAACAAGGATGAATTATCAGCGCCACACAATCACAGATAAATTAATGAATTTAGCTGTGGCAAAAGACTTTTGTATGCCCGGTCATAGCATCATGGATATGGAATTACTGTTATTAAAATATAACTTCAAATATGAGAAACGTACAAAGGTTTCAGAATATAAGCTCATCATGACCTTTGACACTGTTAGTGATGGAATGAATAGATCACATGGATTTATGTCATTCTATATCAATTAAGGAATCTGCGTCTATGCCCTTCCAGGGTCATGAAAACCCCAAAAAATACGCCAATGAGAGGGCAATCAAACTTTCTATCCTTATCTAGGAACTGTTCGAATATTTATGTTCATCCCTGTGAGATAATGACAGTTCTGATACACGTCACTTACTTGTCTTACCTATTGCAATATTCCTGTGTCCTGTTGTGTATAGAAATATGTGATGCTTAATTTTTTTAGTTAGTCTTTCCCTGATGAAGAGACGTGAGTAGCCTTGAAAGCTTGCAATTTGTTTCCATCTTTTCAGTTATCCATAAAAAGGTATGAACCACTGCTGACTCTGAAGTCTAAATATTTTTCTATCTACTGGCTAACACGGTACAAAGATACACATGTTTTCTAATTTCAAGAAGGAAAAATAAAGAAAATACAAATATAAACGCATATATGCACATGCCAAAAATAAATGGAACAACACAACACCCAAAAAATTGGTAACAAAATATAGTGTTGTAAATTTAAGAATAAAAGTACATTTTTTTTTTTATGAATAATGCTTAAGGAACGCAATGTTAAACTATAACATAGTGAAGACAATGGATTTTGTAATAGTCACTCATCATCATCATCGCAAATTTTATGTGACAGTCACAGACAATTTAATTATTTAAGTTCATAAAATCGTAACTTTCTATAGCATGTATGACATGTCCAGCATGGACTCATCAATGTGATTGATGACACAATAATGTACAATAAAAAATAACCATTTAAAAAAACATTAGGCATTGTTTGTCACAATTTAAGTGTGTGCCTGCAAGTGTAGGTGAAACAAAGGCTACGGATAGCAAAGGTATATTCTATGTCTGTATCACACAGTGGACAGCCTCTGATGGGTAATGCCGATGTTATACTGTACGTCAATAAAGTCTGCGGCTGAAATCATGCATTTTTTGCTTGTAGAGTGTTGAAGAGGGTAAAAGAATGTCTGTTTGCGCAAAGCTTTATCCGTCAACACTACCTTCCTACTGTCACGCGTAGGGTAGGGTAGCGTGTGGCAATTAGCTGACTATCAAATGTGAGGTTAGGCTGCGTTATTGCGCACTAGGGACGCAAAAAAAAATACAGCAGTAATAATTTAATGTGTAATACTACACCTATGACAAACCAAAAAATTACGTTCCCTCTTTAACAATGTACAAGACTAACAAGCCTAATGGTTGACGCTGACTTAATTGAGATACAGTATTACATCAACATTGTCCATGAGTAACTATGCACTGTGATACCTATATACCAGTATTAATTTATATCTCTTGTGGTTGTTTCAACAGCACTTGCAGGTATAAGTACCTATTGTCAGTATGCATGATGCACTTTCTAGATGTAATAATTTATTATTGGACATTATTACCATGTTTACATGCTGGCCATTTCATATATGGTGTTTGAAGTTACAGTTGGCATCAGTATGTGTATTTTATAATGTCTGTCATAAATAAAACTCGTGATGATGATGATGAGGATGTAATGATTCGTACATCCATTGAGTGCATTATCTTACAGGTACAGATAAAGTTCCTTTAAAAGCATTAATTCATAAGTCTGAAATGTACTTTTATGCATTAATTTAAAAATGTGAAGAGTAGACTATGTTTTATTTTTTGTTACCATTTCTAATAGACATGTGCAGATATGCGCTGTGATGACAAATTATTATTTGTCCATATTTTTCTTAAAAATTTATCATTCTAGGCCTGCAAAACTTCACAATTTCATGTTTTCAGCATAACAAGCAGGGTGACGGCTCTTCCCTATTTGGAGCATGTTGGTCATGTGTTTTTCTGTCCATGTGTCGGGAACAGGACACTTCTTGCCGTTGACACAGCAGGGGAACAGCTGGCGTTACTGAACCCCACTAACAGTAGAGCTTGTGTTTTGTTCTGTGGACACGACACTTCTGAGCAGCAACTGGCAGTGTTGGAGCCCAGGGAGTAGAGTTCAGGTGGTAGAAAGATGAACATAACAGGAGACATGGATAACGTTGCGAACCAGTTATTTAATCTGAAAACGGACAGACAAATTCTGGCGAGATCCATGCCTTGTTCATTTTCAGAAAAGTAAGCCGGTCTACATTATCGGAGGATAGTCGCATGCGACGGTCTGTTAGTACACCACCTGCAGCACTAAAGACGCGCTCCGATAATACACTGGCAGCAGGGCAAGCCAGCACCTCCAATGCATACTGGCTAAGCTCTGGCCATGTATCCAGCTTAGAGACCCAAAACTTGAATGGGGAAGAGCCATCTGGGAGTACACTGAGAGGCAAAGCCAAGTAGTCTGTCACCATCTGACGGATACGTTGCCTCCGCTGACTGGAGCCCTCTCGGATGGTGTAGACATTTGTGGCGCTGCCACAAAACTTTGCCACATTTTGAACATACTGGTCTTTCCCTGTGCAGAGGCACTGCGTGTGCTCCCTCTTGTTGCAGAGCTCTCTACACTGCCTCGACGCACAGAGCTGCTTTGTAAAGCAGTAGCAGCAGCAGTGCTCTCGGCAGTAAGGTAGAACATTAGGGATTGCACCAGTGTGTCTTGGTACTCCCGCATTTTACGCTCCCGGTTCAACGGTGTGATGAGGCTTTTGACGTTGTCCCGGTAGCGAGGGTCTAGGAGGGTGTACACCCAATAATCAGACGTCGTGAGAATGTGGGCGATGCGGCGGTCGTTTCTTAGGCACTGCAGCATGAAATCAACCATGTGCTGCAGACTCCCAACTGGCAAAGAAACGCTGTCCTCTGCAAGAGGCGTTATCTCTGCCTGCTCTGCATCACCCCACCCTCGCTCTACATACTGACTAGAGCGTTGTGTACCTCCCTCTGGAGCGATGTCTTCCTCCTCCATTGACTCCTCCTCCTCATCCTCCTCACAAAGTGAGCCCTGCCCAGCCCTTTGTGAGGAACCACGTTGCGCTGACTTTCCAGAAGGTGATGGAATTTGTGACTCCTCATCCTCCACCTCTTCCAAAACCTCATCCCTTATTGCTTGCAGTGTTTTTTGAAGCAGGCAGATAAGGGGGACAGTCAGGCTGACTAGTGCATCATCTGCACTCGCCATCCGCGTTGACTCATCAAACGCACGCAAAACGTGGCACATGTCCTTCATAGTGGCCCACTCATTAATGGTGAAGTGTGGACGGCGCAAATTGCGTGTTGATTGCGCCTGATGCAGCTGATACTCCATAACTGCTGGCTGCTGCTCACACAACCGCTCCAACATATGTAACGTTGAATTCCACCTGGTGGATACGTCACATATCATGCGATGTTCAGGAAGGCGCAATCTGCGTTGCAGAGCTGCAATGCGCGATCTGGCCATGCTGGAACGTCGCAAGTGAGCGCACTCTAGGCGGACCTTGTGCAGCAGTGCATCAAGATCCGGATAGTCCCTCAAAAAACTCTGCACGACCAAGTTGAGCACATGTGCCAGACATGGTATGTGAGTGAGGTTGCCAAGGCCCAGAGCTGCCACCAGATTTCGGCCATTGTCACACACTACCAAGCCTGGCTGGAGATTCGCTGGCAAAAACCACACGTCGCTCTCCTGCTTGATGGCATTCCAGACCTCCTGCGCTGTGTGGCTTCGATTCCCCATGGGAATTAATTTCAGAACGGCCTGTTGCCGTTTGGCCACGGCTGTGCTCATATCGGTCGCATCAGGTAAGCGTCCACGGGTCCATGTGGAGGTAGACCGTGACGGCTCCTGCAGCGATGATTCTGAGGAACTGGAGTAGGAGGAGGAGTCAATGTGGACAGACTTGATTCCGGCAATCCTTGGAGTTGGCAGAACACGTACAGCGCCACTCGCAAGATCTGTACCCGGCTCCACAACATTCACCCAATGGGCAGTGAGTGAAAGGTATCGTCCCTGGCCATGGGTACTGGTCCACGCATCGGTGGTCAGGTGGACCTTGCTACTGACGGCGTTTAGTAGCGCATGTTTAATTTTTGCCTCAACATGCTTTTGCAGACCAGGGACGGCTTGCCTGCTGAAATAAAATCGGCTGGGCACATTGTATTGTGGGACTGCCAATGCCATTAATTCACGGAAACTGTCAGTCTCCACCAGCCTGAATGACAGCATTTCAAGGGACAGGAGTTTTGCAATGACAGCATTCAGAGCCTGTGCTCGTGGATGGTTTGCCGAGTATGGCCGTCTTTTATCCCATGCCTGTGCTACCGATGGCTGTTTTGTGGCCTGGGTGTGTGAGGATGACAGGGAACTTGCACCTGTGGGTGGAATAACACTGTGTCTCTGGACAACAGTGACAGAGGTTCTTCCATGGCGATCCTTTGAGGAAGCCTTACCAGCTGTGTGTGAACTGGAGGAAGAGGCTCCAACAGGAGCTGAAGATGTAGGTGCTGCTGTAGGTTGGCCTACATCTCCAGTGTGTCTTTGTAACTCAACAAAGTGCTTTGACCGCACATGTTTCCACATATTTGTTGTATTAAGGTTACTGACACTTTTACCTCTTTTAATTTTTTGATTACACAGCTTGCATTTGACATAGCAAATATCATCTGCAACTGTATCAAAAAAGGACCACGCAGAGCAAGTCCTGGGAGCGCCCGGTTTGGCTGTTGTAAGAGAACTGCTCCGAACGGGTGCCAAACTGGAGGCTACAGGCAAGCGAGTCTGCAGCCTACCTCTCCCTACTGTTTGGACCGTTGGTGCAATCTCTTCCTCAGAGCTGCTCCCACCACCTTCCTGTTCCTCACGCCATGTTGGGTCTTGGACCTCATCATCTCCACCACTACCCTCTTCCAACACCTGCTGTTGTTGGGTGGTCTGGCCAGCACCATGCTCAACAGAAACTGGCAACTGAGTCTCATCATCATCAGATGCGTTCTGCGGTGTGCTGACCATCGGCACTGGCTCACCCGCCTCTTCAGATTCAGAGAGACACAGCTGTTGCGCATCACTGCATACTGCCTCTTCTTCACATTCCAGAATGCTGCTTGGCTGGGCCCCTGTTTCCAAGCCAACAGATTCTGAGAACAGAAGCAGAGACTCAGCTGGCTCCTGTACAGAGCTCTCTGACTGCCTGGGCAATTTGGCAGGCGGTGAAGAGACTGATGGTTGTTCAACAGTGCTGTGGTCCTGAGAGGAGGTGGAAGGTATTGAAGTCGATGCATTGGCTGCCATCCAACCAACAACGGCTTCAATTTGTTCTTCACGCAGCAGGGGGGTACGCTGAGCTCCTACAAAAGTGCGCATAAAGGAACGCTCACGGGGAAAACTGGTGGATGCTGTGTCACTGGGTGCGGCAGCAGCCACAGAATCCCCACGTCCTCTCCCTGCTGCAAATCCACGGCCTCGACCACGACCACGTGCCTTACTCACTGACTTCTTCATCTTGGTAGATTGATAAAGAAAGTCAGAAAAGTTAAGGCCTAAGTGTGGTTATTCCTCACAGACTACAGTGAACCCTGCAGACAACTGTTCAGTATCTGTGAAAGGCCCCTTTGTGTAGTTCTATAGTGTTTGCAACCAATGTATTGTATACGGATGGAAGCGCGTCACACTAATAGATTAGATTTTTTTCCACTAAAATGGAGCAGCACCAATTAGAGAAAAATGTGAAGGATGAGGCAGTGACACACGCTCAGCAGACTACAACCGGCAGTGGTTGAAGTACAAACTGGAGCGTAATCTGCACTCACAAAATGAAAAGCTCACAGACTACAGTGAACACTGAAACACAACTATTCACTATCTGTGAAAAGCTCCTTTGTGTAGTTCTATAGTGTTTGCAACCAATGTATTGTATACGGATGGAAGCGCGTCACACTAATAGATTAGATTTTTTTCCACTAAAATGGAGCAGCACCAATTAGAGAAAAATGTGAAGGATGAGGCAGTGACACACGCTCAGCAGACTACAACCGGCAGTGGTTGAAGTACAAACTGGAGCGTAATCTGCACTCACAAAATGAAAAGCTCACAGACTACAGTGAACACTGAAACACAACTATTCACTATCTGTGAAAAGCTCCTTTGTGTAGTTCTATAGTGTTTGCAACCAATGTATTGTATACGGATGGAAGCGCGTCACACTAATAGATTAGATTTTTTTCCACTAAAATGGAGCAGCACCAATTAGAGAAAAATGTGAAGGATGAGGCAGTGACACACGCTCAGCAGACTACAACCGGCAGTGGTTGAAGTACAAACTGGAGCGTAATCTGCACTCACAAAATGAAAAGCTCACAGACTACAGTGAACACTGAAACACAACTATTCACTATCTGTGAAAAGCTCCTTTGTGTAGTTCTATAGTGTTTGCAACCAATGTATTGTATACGGATGGAAGCGCGTCACACTAATAGATTAGATTTTTTTCCACTAAAATGGAGCAGCACCAATTAGAGAAAAATGTGAAGGATGAGGCAGTGACACACGCTCAGCAGACTACAACCGGCAGTGGTTGAAGTACAAACTGGAGCGTAATCTGCACTCACAAAATGAAAAGCTCACAGACTACAGTGAACACTGAAACACAACTATTCACTATCTGTGAAAAGCTCCTTTGTGTAGTTCTATAGTGTTTGCAACCAATGTATTGTATACGGATGGAAGCGCGTCACACTAATAGATTAGATTTTTTTCCACTAAAATGGAGCAGCACCAATTAGAGAAAAATGTGAAGGATGAGGCAGTGACACACGCTCAGCAGACTACAACCGGCAGTGGTTGAAGAACTAACTGGAGCGTGATCTGCACTCAAAAAATCAAAACCTCACAGACTGCAGTGAACACTGAAACACAACTATTCACTATCTGTGAAAAGCTCCTTTGTGTAGTTCTATAGTGTTTGCAACCAATGTATTGTATACGGATGGAAGCACGTCACACTAATAGATTTGATTTTTTTCTAATATAATGGAGCTGCACCAATTCCACTAAATAAAATAAAAAAAAAAAAAAAAAAAGTGACACGTGCAGATGCCTACAAACAGCGGTGGATGCAGAGCAAACTGCAGCGTCACCTGCACTGTCACACACACACCTTGCACAGAGCTGTTAAAACAACACTGGCAAAATGAAGCTTTACACAGCGGTTGGTAAACTAGCCTGCCTCAAGCACAGTAGTACACAAAATCGCAATATCTAACTGTCCCTCAGAGTTAGCAGAGTAGCGTTCTGTCCCTTACTGAGTTCACAGCACAGTGACGCTAAAATGGCGGCGGCGCCTTTTATAGTGCATTCTGACATCATTTCAGCAGCCAATCACAGCCATGCCATTAGTTAAGATGACCGCAGCATTACAGGATGTGCCCACACTTCGTAGGATTCCTCATTGGCTGACTAAAATCACATTGCCTCTCAAAGAATTATGGGAACTTCCGATTCCGGTATACGATATGGAAAAAGTATCGGAATTAAGTATCGGAATTCCGATAACGCGAATATCGGCCGATACCCGATACTTGCGGTATCGGAATGCTCAACACTACCAGGGAGTAAGGCTACTTTAGATCTCCTTTCTCGCCGATTTTGGTGGCCTAACGCTAATAAAGATGTTATAACTTTTGTCGCGTCCTGTGGGGTTTGTGCTCGCTCTAAAACTCCTCATACCCGTCCATCTGGGACCCTTTTACCCTTGAAACTTCCGGAGCGTCCATGGACTCATTTATCTATGGACTTCATTACGGATCTTCCTCCGTCGTCAGGGAATACTGTCATACTGATGGTTGTTGACAAGTTCAGTAAGATGGCACATTTCGTTGCTCTTCCTGCACTCCCTAATGCTAAAACTCTGGCGCAGGTGTTCATTAGGGAGATCGTGAGACTTCATGGGTTGCCTTCTGATGTGGTGTCAGATAGGGGGTCTCAGTTTGTGTCCAAATTTTGGAGGGCATTTTGTTTACGTCGGGGGATGCAATTGTCGTTTTCCTCGGCTTTTCATCCACAGACCAATGGTCAGACAGAGCGTCTGAATCAGAGTTTAGAGACATATCTCCGGTGTTTTGTCTCGGAGAACCAGGAGGACTGGTCATCTTTCTTGCCTCTGGCAGAGTTCGCTCTTAACAACAGGCGGAGCGAGTCCACTGGTAAGTCCCCATTTTTTGGGGCATATGGTTTTCATCCCCAGTTTTGTACTTTCAATGGGGGGGGTCCTTCTGGGGTTCCTGAGGAGGAGCGTTTCTCGTCGTCTCTTGCTTCTGTGTGGCAAGGTGTATTGAATAATTTGAGTACGATGGGGAACCGTTACAAACGTATGGCTGATAGGAGAGTTTCTGGTCCAGATCTGAATGTGAACGATCTGGTATGGTTGTCTACCAGGAATATAAAACTTAAAGTGCCCTCCTGGAAACTGGGTCCCAGATTCATCGGGCCGTACAGGATCAGTTCCATAATTAATCCTGTGGCATTTCGTCTGGAACTCCCTTCTACTTTTAAAATTCATAATGTGTTCCACAAGTCATTACTTAAAAGGTATGTGGCACCAGTCATACCGTCACCTCTACCTCCTCCTCCAGTGTTGGTCAATGGTAACTTGGAATTTCAAGTATCAAAAATCATTGACTCTCGCCTGAATCGCCGGTCCCTTCAGTACTTGGTGCATTGGAAGGGGTATGGTCCGGAGGAGAGGACATGGGTCCCTGCGTCTGATGTTAACGCAGATCGTTTGGTTCGGACCTTCCACAGAACTCACCCGGGCAGGCCTGGCCCTGAGGGTCCGGAGGCCCCTCGTAGAAGGGGGGGTACTGTCATGTGTGCATTTCCACGAAGATCGTCACGGTTGCACATTTTGACTTCTCACAGCTGAGTTGCTGTTTCTTTGTGTTTGGCAGCTAGGGAGTTAATTCTGTCTGTGCTCGGTGCTGGGACTGGGTGCAGTTTCTCCCGGCTGCAATTGATTATTTGTTGATTGGTTTCCTTTAAGTTTCTGGTTGTCTGCTTTGGGAGTTGCCAGTGAAACCCTTCATGCAGACCACAGATAGGAATGAATCTGTATAGACTCTAGTTGAGAGCTCCTTAGTTGTTTTAAGCTTAACTTGCTTAGAGTTTATTTCCAGACCATTTATGTTCCTTCGGTGTTTGAGTGTGTATGCAAGAGAGTGCTATCCTTTCTGTCTTATATGTCTAATCTGTGTATTTAGCTGAGATCAGCCCCTATCCCTTTGGTGGTAATCAGGATCCTTCTTAGGACTGATTACAGGGTTCAGGGTCTGATAGGAGACAGGGTTAAGGGTATGCCACACTAAACAACATCGCTAACGGGATCGCTAAAAAACGTCACTATTTAGCGATCCCGTTAGCGATGTTGTAGTGTGCGGCAGCTGCCAGCGACCAGCTTCCTGCTGTGATCTCGCTCGTCGCTGGAATCGCTCCGGACCCTATTTCATCGTCGGCGCTCCCGCTGGGTAAGTATTATCGCTGAGTGTGGCACCTTTTCTTAGCGATTTAGCGGTACTTTTGTACCGCTAAAGTCGTTAAGGAGATCGCTAACCGCGATAGCGTCCTTAACGATATCGCTAAGTTAAGCCGCACTCAGCGATATACAAACAATCCGCTAGCGATCTCATTAGTATGCGACGCTAACGAGATCGCTAGCGGGATTGTGTAGTGTGGCAGTACCTTTAGGCTGGAGACTTGGACCTCTGAACCATTATCAGTACCTCCAAGGTAAGGGATTAGTTAGGACCCCAGTGTAGGGTCAGGTTAGACCCCGGTCCTCCTCTTTCCTGTTACAGCTCATCAAGTCCTCAAGATTAACCCTGAGTTCAACTGATATCGTTTCTGCACATCTAGTCTTCAAGATTAACCCTAAGTTCTGCTGATATTGTGTCAGGTAAATCTATTTTATACTTACATTCTGATGTTGCTAAACTATATGTTGTATAGAGTGTGGTTCCTGTATAAATAGTTTACTGACATTGTAGTCATATCATTAGACAGCGTGACAGATGCTCCCAACAGTGGAGACAGGTAGGGCCAACTCCTTGAAAGGGTTTTGTACCCCTTGCCAGCCTTGTGACCCTCCACGATCTTGTCTTTGATGGCCTTGGAATGCTCCTTTGTCTTTCCCATGTTGACCATGTATGAGTGCTGTTCACAAGTTTGGGGAGGGTCTTAAATAGTCAGAAAAGGCTGGCAAAAGAGATCATTAATCCATACATGTGAAGCTCATTATTCTTGGTGCCTGAACTACTTCTTAATACTTTAGGGGGACCAAACAGAATTCTTGTGGTTTGAGGGGTTGAATAATAAATGATACTCTGAATTAACTTTTAACGTTTTTAAAAAAAAAAAAAAAAAATTACAACAAAAATTTTTGCTGCAGTGCATTTCCCACTTCCAGGCTGATCTACAGTACAAATGTCACAATGCCAAGTTAATTCCGCATGTGTCAACCAGCTAAATCTGCAGGGGGTTGAATACTACTTGTAGGCACTGTATATATATATATATATATATATATATATAAATGTGTGTATGTCTCGACCACGCACCACAATTGTGGGTTTCCAGGGCAATGGGGTACTCAGAGCCGAGCCCGTAGAAGTCTATGGGATTGTCACAGGTAGCGGTGGCCCGGTCTGTGGCCCTGGCGGTCAGGCGTATGTTGGGGGGTATATTTACAGGGGATATATATATACAGTTCGTGACGCCACCTGTAGTCTCTGGTAATTTGTACCAGCGCTGCTGTAGATCTCTGAGGGGATGGTGAGGCAGCTAGATGTCGGGTCCCCTACAGGTGGGACTCTTCCCTCAGGTCGATGGTTATGAAGGGGTAGTGCAGGAATGCAATCAAATAACACAGTCTCACACATCAGCGTCTTTCCATACCTTTACTTCAAGTTGTTCAGGCAGGTCCCAGGGAGGCTGATGGGGTTGATGGAGGATGAGCTTTGAGGCAACGGCTAAGCAAGTTAGGGGCCTCCTTTACTTTCCAATGATGAAGAGTCCAACCAGCGTGAAGCGTAGTTCCCTCTATAACTCCAGCTATTCCAAAGCTGTGCTGCCCGGTCAGTTTTGTGGTTGGAGCCTTCTTCTGAGAGAGCTGAGTTCCAATTCCTGTCGTGCACTGACTCAAGGTTCTCACTCTCCCTGACCCCAGTTACGTACTGACTCTTCAGGGGCTGCTTTCCGTTACCTAAGGTCCGGTAAGCCTCTGGGTTTCCTACCACCATGCATGAAGCTATGGTGATGCTTCGGTCTCCAGTGACCGGTAACAATGTGCAGGTATTCTATACCTATGGCACTTTTCTGTTCTCTTCCACTATGCCCTTCGATTTGCTCAGACTCTCAACAGATGTCTCAGTCCGTCCTCTAGTGGGGCACAGCTCTGACCAGGCTGAGGTGAACTGGCTCACCTTTACTGGACTCCACTTTCTGAACTGCACAAAGACTGCACTTCCTAACTCTTTCGAGTCACTGACTGAACTCTACTCAGACTACTCAGCACTCCCCTCCACACCCCTGCTGGGTGTGTCCGAAGTGTACGTGATATCATGAAGAGCCCTTAACCGTTACCTCTCCACTCATCCTCCTGGTATTGTGTACCAGGGCTACACATTCCCCCATGGTAAATGACAGCACTCCCGGGCTGTGAAATACAAGAGACATTTTTGTTTATGCATTAAACATCAACATTAAACATTAATTCGTCCCATCCGGGAGGTAAGGATGTCTTGAACGTTGCTAACAACACATTGAATATAGAAAAATACGAAATATTAAATAAACATGTTCATAAATAAACGACAATATTCTTGTGAAGGACCCGCACCAAACCTTCAACGTGGGTCCTGGGTGGGCTGCAGGACATCCGAATGCAGACCTCACTCAGTGCCTCACCACACGGGTTTTATGTTCAGAGGTAAGTCAAGGCTTCGTGTGAAACCATTAAAAGGCACCTTAGTGCAACTATTTACAAGATACAGTTTTTGGGCTGGCTCAGTCCTCAGCCTCTGAGTCCATTATAAGACACCATAAGGAAAAGACACATTTATATATATACTTTTTACAATATTCACATTAATTTGTTATAATTACTGCTGGTATCGAATGGGTATCTTCCCTTTTGTGATTCGCTCTGATCTACGTGGAGTAGCTTCAGGTATATTAAGTTGTGATCTGTCTGCACTGCGTAACGGCAAACTATAGAACTGCCTCAATCTTTCTATGGATCTGGCAAGCGTACTGATGGCTGGGCGGTGTGAGTCAGCTTCACCAGGGGATCCCATAGTATGGGGCGCTGCTTCAGATGATCCTTCTTGAGATTCCGTAGGTTGAGGTGTTGCTGGAATGGGTAACTCCTGAACTGGCTCAACTGGCACCACGGGCACAACTGGAGGTAGAACTTCCTCTGGTGGCTGATAAAACTGCAATACTGGAATTATTACAGCATCTCCCAGTCTAGGCCAATCCGCAGGAAAATCTCCCAGATCCGTGTGTATGACCTCTTCCTTCCTTTCTTCTTGATTGATGACAGGGTTCTTTTCACAACGCTTTAAGGGTTCTGTACACAATTTCAAATGGTCTCTGGACACAGTGGTGATTGTTCTTCCTCCGTCCTTACTAATGATACAAACTTTTCTGTTGTCATATTTAGAATCTTGTACGACGTAGGGTTCTTGCTCCCACTGGTTATCCAATTTGTGCATTTTCCTTTTTCTTTTTAATACCACTTCTCCAGGCATCAAAGGCTTGGCAGGAGCATTTCTGTTGTAAATATCTTCCTGTTTCTCCCGTGCCTTGTTGAGACTTTCCTCTACACAGATTTGCACTCTTCTGTACTGCTCTTGCCGATTTGTGTCCCAGTTTTCAACGGCGTCGTCTGCCTCCGGTTCTACCACTCCAAGTTCTAAATCCATTGGTAGTCTTCCGGGCCTTGCTCTCATAAGATAGGCTGGAGTGCAGTTAGTAGAACTTACAGGTATATGGTTATACAAGTCAACCAAATCAGGTAGTAAGTCCGGCCATCGATTTCTGTCTTCCAACGGTATGGATCTCAACAAGTCAAGGACAATATGGTTCATTTTTTCACAAAGACCGTTGGTTTGAGGGTGGTATGGCGTTGTTCTAATTTTCTTGCACCCGTACATGTGACAGAATTCCTTGAATAAATCAGCTTCGAAAGCAGGTCCTTGATCGGTTAATACTTGCTCCGGATACCCATGCGGTCTGCAGAAACTTGCTTGAAAGGTTTTCGCTGCCGTCACTGCGGTCTGGTCCTTAACTGGAACAACCACCAGAAATCTGGAGTAATGGTCCACCATGGTCAAGGCGTATGAGTATCCAGATCTACTTGGCGACAATTTGACGTGGTCCAGGGCCACAATCTCCAGGGGGCGAGTCGTCCGGATAGGTTGCAGGGGTGCCTTCTGACTACCGTAGTCCTTCCTTCTGAGACCACAGGGTCCACAGTTCCGACACCACCTCTCAATGGAGCTGCGCATCCCTACCCAGTAGAACCGGCATCTCAACAGGGTCTCCAGCTTTCTCCAGCCAAAGTGTCCTGCTTGATCGTGGTATGCTTCCAACACCATTGGGACGTCTACCTTGGGGACCACGATTTGCCAGACCATCTCATGGGTTCTGGGGTTGACGTATCTCCTGCACAACTTCTCACGGTATAGGAACAACCTGCTTTTCTCGTTCCACAGGAGCTTGGCTGACATAGGTGCATCCTTTTCCAAAGAGGAGCCTTCTTGTCTCAACAACTCCTTGATGCGGCTGACCACTGGATCACTGTCCTGAGTCTCTTTCCAGCTGTGATGGGGTAAAGGATTTAATGTTGCACCATACTGCTTTCTGTTGACTCGATGCTCGTGGACTACCCCATTTCGATGGAACGCAGGTAGCTCAATTTCTTCCAGGTCGTCCGATTCTTCTTCCGTATCAGAGTCATGCGGCATTCGGGACAATGCGTCAGCATTAGCATTCTTTCGACCTGCCCGGTACTTGATAGTAAACTGGTAATTGGACAACCGAGCCATCCATCGCTGCTCCATGGCACCCAGCTTGGCGGTTTCCAGGTGCGTTAAGGGGTTGTTATCTGTAAACGCAGTGAACCGATTGGAGGCCAGATAATGCTTAAATCTTTCAGTAATGGCCCAGACCAGCGCCAGAAACTCCAGCTTGAAGCTGCTATAATTTTCCGGATTCCTTTCAGTTGGCCTGAGTTTTCTGCTGGCATATGCAATGACTTTTTCTTGGCCATTCTGCTTCTGACTGAGAACTGCTCCCAACCCTTCATTACTGGCGTCGGTGTACAACAGGAACGGTTGGCTGTAATCAGGATAGGTTAAGATCTCATCACCTGTAAGGATCTCTTTCATCTTTTGGAATGCTTCAGCCTGTTCTTTACCCCAATTAAAGGGAGGGTTTCTGCTCTTTAAGGATTGTCCTACCAGGAGGTCCTGTAAAGGAGCTGCCTTCTTCGTGTAATCTTTCACGAACCTTCTGTAGTAACCCGTTAGTCCCAGGAACTGTCGCACTTCCTTAAGGTTCTTCGGCTCCGGCCACTTCTGGATGGCAGTGACTTTCTCTGGGTCCGGCGCTACTCCTTCCGAACTGACGATGTGCCCCAAGTATTGTACCTTCTGCTTGAGTAGATGGCATTTTGAGGGTTTTAATTTCATCCCGTACCTGGACAGGGACTCGAATACTTCTGCCAGGTGCTTCAGATGGTCCTCATATGTCTTGGAATACACGATGACGTCGTCTAGGTATAGCAGCACGGTTTCAAAATTGAGATGTCCCAGACAATTTTCCATCACTCTCTGAAATGTTCCTGGGGCACTGCTGAGCCCAAACGGCATTCTGTCGAACTCACAGAGCCCCATTGGGGTGGTGAAAGCCGTTTTCTCACGATCCTCCTCAGCCACAGCCACTTGCCAGTAACCACTAGTCAGATCAAGGGTAGAAAAGTAGTTAGCCGTTTTCAGAGCAGCTAATGATTCCTCTATGCGTGGTAACGGGTATGCATCCTTGTGTGTTATGCGGTTCACCTGCCTGTAATCCACACACATTCTCATACTACCATCTTTCTTTTTAACCAGAACTAGAGGGGCTGCCCAGGGGCTACAACTATCCCTTATCACCCCGGCTTTCTTCATATCATTCAACATTTCTTTAGCCTTCTGATAATGAGCTGGAGGTATGGGCCTATACCGCTCTTTGATGGGAGGATGACTGCCTGTAGGGATATGATGTTGTACTCCCTTAATTATCCCAAAATCAAGTGGATTTTTGCTAAACACTTGGGCGTACTCTTGCACCACCCGTAATACCCCTTGCTTCTGGTGAGCGGGAGTGGTGTCCGTCCCAACATGGAGTTGCTGACACCATTCCGCCACCTGAGTTGCTGGGTCATTGTCCTCCGCTATTTGACAGGAGTCTAAGGACTCAGCCGGGAGAATAGAATTATTGTCGACAGCATGAAGTTTAGCAATGGTTGCATAACGGGGTAAATTTACCTCATCATCTCCCCAATTGAGAAGCCGTACCGGTACTCTTCCATTCACCACTTCTACTACTCCTCTAGCAGTCATAAGTGTAGGTCTATGTTCTGAATGGTGGGGTTCTACTACAGCTTGGTAATTCTGTCCTCTCAGACCTATGGCTGCCCTGCACCAAATGATCATTTCACTCATTGGGGGTATCACAATAGGATCCGAGTCAGTGACCCGTACATTACCAATTTCGCCGTCTGTAAGCTTCGCTTGCTGCTGACACACCAGGGCCCGGATCTCTCTTTGGATTACTCCTCTCTGCCTTGGTCGGGCAATCTCAGCGAGCTGTTGGAGCAAGAACACAACTTCTACCCAAACAATTATATTTAAACCGTTCTCCTCATTTACAGTCTTTACTACTAGAAGCCCCTGGTCTTTCAACTCCTCTCTTCCCACCTTTACATCTACACATTTTGTCCCAAGTACTTCTACAGGAAGACCATTAGAAGCATACACGGTAAAGTCAGAGCTCGGGGGTTTAAGACTGTCCATTGACCAGTACTTAGTATAGAGGGCATCAGGAATTAGGGTCACCTGGGACCCAGTGTCTAACAATGCCGGAACTGCAATACCATCTAAGATGATAGACAGGTAGGGTCTCCCACCCACATACCTGCGGTTCCAGTCTAGGGGGCCTGACGGGTATTCTCCTGGGTGTTGGCCCTCGGACCCAGGTTCTGCCCGTTTAAAGGACACTGTGGAGACAGATGACCTTTCCGGTTGCATCGGTAACAGATGATCTCTCGACGAGGAGGGTGTTGATCAGAGGTCGCTCCTGGGGGTGGCGTTGTCCTCCTCCGGGGGGGCGACGTCTTCTTTCTTCTCCGGTGCATCCGCGGGACGTCTTCTGGGCAGTTAGCTAACAAGATCTTCCCTTCTTCCTCTTTCCGCAGTTGCAGGGCACTCATCACAGCAGCCAGATTTTTAGTCAGCTGGCGCACCTCAGAGCGCAGACAATCCAATTCACTGGGAGGTGTCACCTGCGCTTTGGCTTCAGCCACTAGCGGGGAAAAGGGGGTTACTGCCGGTTCCAGAGTGACTTCAGCCTGATGATGTTGGGTTGCCACCTCGGGTTTGCCCAGGGGCCGCAGCCCTTTTATTGCCATGTCTTTTAGGGCATCAAAGGTAGCATCCGGATGATCTAAGGACCACCAGTTTACAGTTCTGCGTTCCTCTTGGGATCTCAATCCCTGTATAAATTGTTCTTTCAGCATTTTATTCTCATCAATAGCATTTAAATTATTAACCTGCTTAAGAGCTCTCAGGGCTCCTTGTAGTCGGCAAGCGTAGTCCCGGATGCTGTCACCTGGCTGTTGTGAACAGTGATAGAAGGCCATCCGGAGATCCGTTTCTGTGCGGTCTTCAAATATGGCATGCAGCTTAAGGAAGATCGCAGGTACCGACTCCTGATCAACGGTATCCCAAGTCTCCACTTCCCTCTCAGCAGCGCCAGTTAGCTGCCCTATTAGCACAGCAGCTTTTTGTCTCTCAGGCATGGAGTACATTTCTAGGATGCTGCATAACTTCCGCTTGAAGCCTGCTAATGTGCCTGGCTCACCGCTGTACTGGGGAAGCCATTTCGCCCCAGGCATATATGGGAGCGTTAGTGGCATGATCGGGACTACCGGACTGGGTGCAGGGCCTGCGCCCCCATCTGGCGCTACAATACCAAGCGGTGCGGGATTGGGGCCTCCGGCCGGGGCCGCACTGTCAGCCGGTTGTTGTGACATCTTAGCGCCCCCTTGGTTAAACGGAGCCTACCGGTTTCAGACGCTGCTATTTCACAGGCACCGCAGTGGGAACAGGACCTTCGTCGCAGGCGCTCTGATGTCAGAGCGTTCACTTCCTGTTGCAGGACCTGCCGCTGAGTCAGAGCCGGGGGCGTGTCCAAGACTTTGCGCGCTCTTTCAGGTACGCCCACCTTCTTCTCCAGCGCCTTAGGGCGCGAATCTGGCGGCAAATATGGCGGTATTTGGCGCCAAACAACAGCAACAGTCTTTTTCGCCAAAACACTCCACAGGCACACAGGGCTCGCAATGCTGCAAGTTTCGTATCCTGTTCGTGACGCCAATTTTTGTCTCGACCACGCACCACAATTGTGGGTTTCCAGGGCAATGGGGTACTCAGAGCCGAGCCCGTAGAAGTCTATGGGATTGTCACAGGTAGCGGTGGCTCGGTCTGTGGCCCTGGCGGTCAGGCGTATGTTGGGGGGTATATTTACAGGGGATATATATATACAGTTCGTGACGCCACCTGTAGTCTCTGGTAATTTGTACCAGCGCTGCTGTAGATCTCTGAGGGGATGGTGAGGCAGCTAGATGTCGGGTCCCCTACAGGTGGGACTCTTCCCTCAGGTCGATGGTTATGAAGGGGTAGTGCAGGAATGCAATCAAATAACACAGTCTCACACATCAGCGTCTTTCCATACCTTTACTTCAAGTTGTTCAGGCAGGTCCCAGGGAGGCTGATGGGGTTGATGGAGGATGAGCTTTGAGGCAACGGCTAAGCAAGTTAGGGGCCTCCTTTACTTTCCAATGATGAAGAGTCCAACCAGCGTGAAGCGTAGTTCCCTCTATAACTCCAGCTATTCCAAAGCTGTGCTGCCCGGTCAGTTTTGTGGTTGGAGCCTTCTTCTGAGAGAGCTGAGTTCCAATTCCTGTCGTGCACTGACTCAAGGTTCTCACTCTCCCTGACCCCAGTTACGTACTGACTCTTCAGGGGCTGCTTTCCGTTACCTAAGGTCCGGTAAGCCTCTGGGTTTCCTACCACCATGCATGAAGCTATGGTGATGCTTCGGTCTCCAGTGACCGGTAACAATGTGCAGGTATTCTATACCTATGGCACTTTTCTGTTCTCTTCCACTATGCCCTTCGATTTGCTCAGACTCTCAACAGATGTCTCAGTCCGTCCTCTAGTGGGGCACAGCTCTGACCAGGCTGAGGTGAACTGGCTCACCTTTACTGGACTCCACTTTCTGAACTGCACAAAGACTGCACTTCCTAACTCTTTCGAGTCACTGACTGAACTCTACTCAGACTACTCAGCACTCCCCTCCACACCCCTGCTGGGTGTGTCCGAAGTGTACGTGATATCATGAAGAGCCCTTAACCGTTACCTCTCCACTCATCCTCCTGGTATTGTGTACCAGGGCTACACATGTATATATATATATATGTATGTGTGTGTATATATATATACGGTATGTGTATGTATATATATATGTGTATATATACATATATGTGTGTGTATACACATATATATATATATGTGTGTGTATATATATATATATATATGTATATACAGTACAGACCAAAAGTTTGGACACACCTTCTCATTCAAAGATTTTTCTGTATTTTCATGACTATGAAAATTGTAGAATCACACAGAAGGCATCAAAACTATGAATTAACACATGTGGAATTATACATTACACTTTACAAAAAAGTGTGAAACAACTGAAAATATGTCTTATATTCTTGGTTCTTCAAAGTAGCCACCTTTTGCTTTGATTACTGCTTTGCACGCAGAAAAGGTGAATGGATGGACTCTACATGCCTAGTTCCCACCGTGAAGCATGGAGGAGGTGGTGTGATGGTGTGGGGGTGCTTTGCTGGTAATACTGTTGGGGATTTATTCAAAATTGAAGCGGTGAGCGGTCCAGCTCACCCCAAACCATCTCGATTGGGTTCAGGTATGGTGACTGTGGAGGCCAGGTCATCTGGCGTAGCACCCCATCACTCTCTTTCTTGGTAAAATAGACCTTACACAGCCTGGAGGTGTGTTTGGGGTCATTGTCCTGTTGAAAAATAAATGATGGTCCAACTAAACGCAAACCGGATGGAATAGCATGCTGCTGCAAGATGCTGTTGTAGCCATGCTGGTTCAGTATGCCTTCAATTTTGAATAAATCCCCAACAGTGTCACCAGCAAAGCACCCCCACACATCACACCACCTCCTCCATGCTTCACGGTGGGAACCAGGCATGTAGAGTCCATCCGTTCACCTTTTCTGCGTGCAAAGCAGTAATCAAAGCAAAAGGTGGCTACTTTGAAG
>JARQOD010007254.1:0-39804 GCA_033576555.1 Oophaga sylvatica | reverse complement strand
CTAGTGAGGATTGTGAGGACTGGGAATCAGGTGTTACTGATTGGTCTTATGTAAGGGAGTCATTTTCCCATCAGGGTTGCCGTGATCAATTGTTCTGGTCTGAATCCTTCTTTCCAGTTTCCCTTGTAGCCTGCTGTGTCGTGTCTGCATCTCCTGCTATCAGATAAGACAATTTCTTATTTTGTGTTTTTGCTATATAGTCCAGCCACTGTGTTTTGTACTTTTGCTTTTTCCAGTTTTTTTTTCAGTGGCTGCTGTTTTGTTTTTGTTACACCAGAGAACTAATTTAGGTGGTAGAGGTCGTGTGATCTCAGGTGATTTTGAAATTAGTAGAGTTGGTGTTTTTTCAGGGTTTTCTGAGATTGAAGTAAGTACCCTTCCTATCCTTTTCTATTTAGATAGTTTGGGCCCCAGCGTTTGCTCATACTATTTTCTTTCTGTGTCAGTATTTCCTCTTGTCTAACCGCCATTACATGTTTGGGGGCTTTCTATTGTCTTTGGGGTTCTGCTCCGGGGCAGATAGCTTTCCTATTTCTATCTTTAGGTGTAGTTAGTTTCTCAGGCTGTGACGAGGCGTCTAGGACCAACGTAGGAACGCTCCACGGCTGCCTCTAGTTGCGGTGGTTAGTCAGGGTACTGCAATCTCATAGATTCCAACTGCTCTGGTGTATTTCCTTTTTTACCTGCACTCCTCAGCTACCGTAACATAACAGGAGAGTGCCCGGTCCGCGCTCGTTCTGTCATCCGAGCGCATGAAGAAACATGCTGACAAAAAACGTCTGGATCCTCCTCAATTCCGTCCTGGGGATAAGGTCTGGCTTTCGTCCAAGTATGTCCGGCTCAAGATTCCTTCCTACAAGTTAGGCCCTCGGTTCATCGGTCCTTTTGAGATCATCAGTCAGATCAACCCGGTGTCCTATAAATTGAAACTCCCGGCCAATTTGCGGATTCCTAACTCCTTCCATGTATCTCTCCTCAAACCGGTGGTACTTAACTCTTTTGTCAAGTCTACAGGTACACCTCCTGCTCCAGTGTCTGCTGAAGACGAATTTGAGGTAGAGAACATTCTGGCCACCAAAAGGGTAGGAAGAAAGACCTATTTTCTGGTGGATTGGAAGGGGTTTGGTCCTGTGGAGAGAACGTGGGAGCCTCGGGAGAACATCCATGCCCCTCTCATCTTAGCTAAATTTCTTTCTGGCCTAAAAAAGGGGGGGCCTAAAAGGGTGGGTACTGTAGCGCCGGCGTCCCTGCCTTCTGCCAGGCAGGGACGCTGTTCCCCTGTGACAGCGTCCTCTGCCAGGCAGGGACGTCGCCCCCCTTACCCGCGCTCAGCGTCCTCCTTCCGCCCTGCTGGGGCCGCGCGCTCCTTACCTGCTTCTGGACTTAGGGCGCGCGCCCGCGCGCTCCCCCGCTTAAAGGGGCCGCGCGCATCTTTCAAAAAGGTCCCCGGCCAATGCCGGAGGACTCCACCCTATATAAAGTACTTCCTCCTTAATGGAGGTGCCCGAGCAATGTTGTTATTGCACTGTTCACTACTCTGCTTTAGCCCTCAGGGTCCGTTACCAGTTACCTGCCTGTTTCCTGCCAGTTTGCTGTCTGCTACCTGCCCGCAAGCCTGCCTGGAGGTTCGGCCGTCACATGCGATGACCATCGGCAATTCCAGAGACTCTCGCCTGCTCACTTGGGGGCGCTCATCTGCCATCTGCCTGCAAGCCTACCTGGAGGTTCGGCCATCACCTGCGGTGTCCAGCGGCTATTCCAGAGATTCTCGCCTGCTCACTTGGGGGCGCTCATCTGTCATCTGCCTGCTAGCCTACCGGGAGGCTCCACCATCTCAGGTCGTATATACCTGTCCATTCAGAGACTGCCCCGGCCCTTGCCTGCCTGTTTATCCAGAGACTGCCCCGGTCACTTGCCGTGACTACCTGCCTGTCTACCCAGAGACTGCCCCGGTCACTTGCCGTGACTACCCGCCTGTTTATCCAGAGACTGCCCCGGTCACTTGCCGTGACTGCCTGCCTGTCTACCCAGAGACTGCCCCGGTCACTTGCCGTGACTACCCGCCTGTCTATCCAGAGACTGCCCCGGTCACTTGCCGTGACTACCTGCCTGTCTACCCAGAGACTGCCCGGTCACTTGCCGTGACCTCCCACCTGTCTGTCCAGAGACTGCCCCCGTCACTTGCAGTGACTTCCTGTCCGTCTCCCCGGGCGCCACCCGCTCCTTTACAAGGAGAGCCTCCTTGTATAATAAAGCTCAGAGGTTCCGCCTCCCAGACCCGTTACAGAATGCCGTCTTCCATTCATCCCCGTGCTTAATGCGAATAAGGTTATACGCCCCCCTGAGGTCAAGCTTGGTAAACCAAGTAGCGTTTTTCACCCTGGAAAACAGGTCAGAAATCAAGGGTAACGGGTATTGATATTTCACAGTAATATTGTTCAAGAGACGATAATCAATACACGGCCTTAATGAACCATCTTTTTTGGCCACAAAGAAAAAACCGGCACCTAAGGGTGAAGAGGATGGTCTGATATGACCCTTCTCCAATGATTCCTTGATATAAGACCGCATAGCGTCATGTTCAGGTACAGACAAGTTAAAAAGGCGACCTTTAGGGAATTTACTACCTGGCACTAATTCAATAGCGCAGTCATAGCTCCTATGGGGAGGCAAGGATGCAGATTTACTTTCGCTAAACACATCAGAAAAATCAATCAAAAAGTCAGGAACATCCTGAGCTTGGGGGGAGGCAGAAAAAAACAGGAGTGTTGGTATTAACACATTGGCAGCCCCAACTGGTTACAGACACAGATTTCCAATCCAAAACAGGATTATGAGACTGTAACCAAGGGAAACCCAGTACGATAATATCATGGAGATTATAGAGAACTAAAAATTTGCAGCACTCCTGGTGATCAGGTTCAACCCTCATTATAACCTGAGTAGAGAACTGAGGTTTATTCTCAGCCAAAGGGGTAGAATCGATCCCCAGTAAAGGAATAGACTTCTGTAGGGGTATCAAGGGAAACCCACAACGTTTAGCAAAATCATAATCCATCAGGTTAATAGCTGCTCCAGAATCAACGAAAGCCTGAGCAGAAAATGAGGACAGAGAGCATATCAGAGTGACAGATTAATAAAACTTAGTCTGAACACTACCCAAGACAACTGAGCGTGCAAAATGTCTTCCCCGCTTAGGGCAGACTGAAATAGCATGAGAGGCATCACCACAGTAGAAACATAACCCATTGCGCTTTCGAAACTCATGACGCTGTGCCCCAGACACCACTCTATCACACTGCATGGGTTCAGAAGCTGGTTCACAAGGCAACACCATTCCACGCATACTTCTCCGCTCACGCAAACGTCTGTCAATTTGAATCGCTAATGACATAGAATCATTGAGACCAGAGGGGACAGGGAATCCCACCATAACATCCTTTACATTATCTGACAGACCCTTCCGGAAAAGGGCCGCCAAAGCGTCGTCATTCCACTTGGTCAGGACTGCCCACCTACGGAATCTCTGACAGTATAACTCAGCGTCATCAAGCCCCTGATTTAATGCCAACAAGGCTTCTTCAGCTTGATCAGTGACATTAGGCTCATCGTACAATAACCCCAAAGCCTGAAAAAATGCATCAACATCACTCAAAACCGGATCCCCAGGTGTCAGGGAAAAAGCCCAATCCTGAGGATCGCCGCGCAGGAGAGAGATGATAATTTGAACCTGCTGCGCTGCGTTCCCTGAGGACTTAGATTTTAAGGCAAAAAACAATTTACAATTATTTTTGAAATTCTGAAACTTAGCTCGATCCCCTAAAAACAAATCTGGCATGGGGATCCTAGGTTCCACAACAGGCAACCTAGCAAGATAGATAGCAATACTCCGAACCTCAGTGGCAAGCTGATCCACACGGCCAGACAATTGTGCAAACTCCATTGAGAGAAAAGATCCTCCCCAGCACCCAGAGATACAGAGGGAAAAAAAAAAAAAAAAAATGCAACAAACAGAAAAATATCTCTGACAACTCTGACAACCTTTTTTTTTTTTTTTTCTTTCACAATACTTTTCCCTTCTGTGAGTACCATACAATATTAAATTTTAGGCCGGTGATACTGTTATGTTTCGGTAGCTGAGGAGTGCAGGTAAAAAAGGAAATACACCAGAGCAGTTGGAATCTATGAGATTGCAGTACCCTGACTAACCACCACAACTAGAGGCAGCCGTGGAGCGTTCCTACGTTGGTCCTAGACGCCTCGTCACAGCCTGAGAAACTAACTACACCTAAAGATAGAAATAGGAAAGCTATCTGCCCCGGAGCAGAACCCCAAAGATAATAGAAAGCCCCCAAACATGTAATGGCGGTTAGACAAGAAGAAACACTGACACAGAAAGAAAATAGTATGAGCAAACGCTGGGGCCCAAACTATCTAAATAGAAAAGGATAGGAAGGGCACTTACTGCAATCCCAGAAAACCCTGAAAAGCACCAACTCTACTAATTTCAAAAACACCTGAGATCACACGACCTCTACCACCTAAATTAGTTCTCTGGTGTAACAAAATCAAAACAGCAGCCACTGAAAAAACTGCAAAAAGCAAAAGTACAAACATCAGTGGCTGAACTAACTGAGAGGGCAAAAGCCCCCGGAGGGGACCCTGAAGGCCCCCAAAGAAGTGCAGGACAAAATGCAAAAATCTAGCACAAAAACAAAAAGAAGAAAATGTCTTATCTGATAGCAGGAGATGCAGACACGACACAGCAGGCTACAAGGGAAACAGGATTCAAGGATTGAGACCAGAACAATTGATCACCGGCAACCCTGATGGGAAGGTGACTCCCTTATATAAGACCAGTCAGTAACACCTGATTCCCAATCCTCACAATCTTCACTGGACAGACCAGCACCGCTTGTAACCACCAGAGGGAGCCTCTGCTCAGAACTCATCTCAAGCCCATTCACAACAGACACCAATGACTACAGGAGGGTGAATACAGATCGGAGGGACACCAATGACTATAGGGGGTTAATACAGATCGGAGGGGCACCAGTGACTACAGGAGGGTGAAAACAGATCGGAGGGGCACCAATGACTACAGGAGGGTGAATACAGATCAGAGGGACACCAATGACTACAGGAGGTGAATACAGATCGGAGGGTCACCAATGACTACAGGGGGTGAATACAGATCGGAGGGACACCAATGACTACTGGGGGGTGAATACAGATCGGAGGGACACCAATGATTACAGGACGGTGAATACAGATCGTAGGGGCACCAATGACTACAGGAGAGTGAATACAGATCGGAGGGTCACCAATGACTACAGGAGGGTGAAAACAGATCGGAGGGGCACCAATGACTACAGGAGGGTGAATACAGATCGGAGGGTCACCAATGACTACAGGACGGTGAACACAGATCGGAGGGACACCAATGACTACAGGGGGGAGAATACAGATCGGAGGGACACCAATGACTACAGGACGGTGAATACAGATCGTAGGGGCACCAATGACTACAGGAGAGTGAATACAGATCGGAGGGTCACCAATGACTACAGGAGGATGAATACAGATTGGAGGGTCACCAATGACTAAAGGAGGGTGAAGACAGATCGGAAGGTCACCATTGACTACAGGAGGGTGAATACAGATCGGGGAGACACCAATGACTACAGGAGGGTGAATATAGATCGGAGGGGCACCAATGACTACAGGGGGGTGATTACAGATCGGAGGGGCACCAATGACTACAGGAGGGTGAATACAGATCGGAGGGGCACCAATGAATACAGGAGGGTAAATACAGATCGGAGGGGCACCAATGACTACAGGAGGGTGAATACAGATCGGAGGGCACCAATGACTACAGGGGGTGAATACAGATCGGAGGGTCACCAATGACTACAGGAGGGTGAATACAGACGGAGGGGCACCAATGACTACAGGGGGTGAATACAGATCGGAGGGCACCAATGACTACAGGAGGGTGAAAACAGACGGAGGGGCACCAATGACTACAGGGGGGTGAATACAGATCGGAGGGACACCAATGACTACAGGGGGGTGAAATACAGACCGGAGGGCACCAAAGACTACAGGAGGGTGAATACAGACGGAGGGACACCAATGACTACAGGAGGGTGAATACAGATCGGAGGGGTCACCATGACTACAGGAGGGTGAATACAGATCGGAGGGACACCAATGACTACAGGAGGGTGAATACAGATCGGAGGGACACCAATGACTACAGGAGAGTGAAGACAGATCGGAGGGACACCAATGACTACAGGAGGGTGAATACAGATCAGAGGGACACCAATGACTACAGGAGGGTGAATACAGATCGGAGGGTCACCAATGACACAGGGGGGTGAATACAGATCGGAGGGACACCAATGACTACAGGGGGGTGAATACAGATCGGAGGGACACAATGATTACAGTGAATACCATCCGGAGGACACCAATGACTACAGGAGGGTGAAACAGATCGGAGGCACCATGACAGGAGGGTGAATACAGATCGGAGGTCACCAATGACTACAGGAGGTTGACACAGATCGAGGGACACCAATGACTACAGGAGGGGAATACAGATCGAGGGACACCAATGACTACAGGAGGGTAATACAGATCGGAGGGGCACCAATGACTACAGGAGGGTGAATACAGATCGGAGGGCCACCAATGACTACAGGGGGTGAATACAGATCGAGGGACACCAATGACTACAGGAGGGTGAATACAGATCGGAGGGACACCAATGACTACAGGAGGGTGAATACAGATCGGAGGGCACCAATGACTACAGGAGGGTGAATACAGATCGAGGGACACCAATGATACAGGAGGGTGAATACAGATCGGAGGGACACCAATGACTACAGGAGAGTGAATACAGATCGGAGGGGCACCAATGACTACAGGAGGGTGATACAGATCGGAGGGCACCAATGACTACAGGAGGGTGAATACAGATCGGAGGGGCACCAATGACTACAGGGGGTGAATACAGATCGGAGGGACACCAATGACTACAGGAGGTGAATACAGATCGGAGGGCACCAATGACTACAGGAGGGTGAATACAGATCGGAGGGGCACCAATGACTACAGGAGGGTGAATACAGATCGGAGGGCACCAATGACTACAGGAGGGTGAATACAGATCGGAGGGCACCAATGACTACAGGAGGTGAATACAGATCGGAGGGGCACAATGACTACAGGAGGGTGAATACAGATCGGAGGGACACAATGACTACAGGAGGGTAAATACAGATCGGAGGGCACCAATGACTACAGGAGGGTGAATACAGATCGGAGGGCACAATGACTACAGGAGGTGAATACAGATCGGAGGGGCACCAATGACTACAGGAGGGTGAATACAGATCGGAGGGGCACCAATGACTACAGGAGGGTGAATACAGATCGGAGGGACACCAATGACTACAGGAGGGTGAATACAGATCGGAGGGCACCAATGACTACAGGAGGGTGAATACAGATCGGAGGGGCACCAATGACTACAGGAGGGTGAATACAGATCGGAGGGCACAATGACTACAGGAGGGTGAATACAGATCGGAGGGCACCAATGACTACAGGGGGTGAATACAGATCGGAGGGACACCATGACTACAGGAGGGTGAAAACAGATCGGAGGGCACCAATGACTACAGGAGGGTGAATACAGATCGGAGGGACACCAATGACTACAGGAGGGTGAATACAGATCGGAGGGTCACCAATGACTACAGGAGGGTGAATACAGATCGGAGGGCACCAATGACTACAGGAGGGTAATACAGATCGGAGGGCACCAATGACTACAGGAGGTGAATACAGATCGGAGGGCACCAATGACTACAGGAGGTGAATACAGATCGGAGGGCACCAATGACTACAGGAGGGTGAATACAGATCGAGGGACACCAATGACTACAGGAGGGTGAATACAGATCGAGGGACACCAATGACTACAGGAGGGTGAATACAGATCGGAGGGACACCAATGACTACAGGAGGGTGAATACAGATCGGGGGACACCAATGACTACAGGAGGGTGATAAGATCGGAGGCACCATGATACAGGAGGGTGAATACAGATCGGGGCACCAATGACTACAGGAGGGTGAATACAGATCGGAGGGCACCAATGACTACAGGGGGTGAATACAGATCGGAGGGGCACCAATGACTACAGGAGGTGAATACAGATCGGAGGGGCACCAATGATACAGGAGGTGAAATACAGATCGGAGGGCACCAATGACTACAGGAGGGTGAATACAGATCGGAGGGACACCAATGACTACAGGGGGTGAATACAGATCGGAGGGCACCAATGACTACAGGAGGTGAATACAGATCGGAGGGGCACCATGACTACAGGAGGGTGAATACAGATCGGAGGGCACCAATGACTACAGGAGGGTGAATACAGATCGGAGGGGCACCAATGACTACAGGAGGGTGAATACAGATCGAGAGGGCACCAATGACTACAGGAGGGTGAATACAGATCGGAGGGGCACCAATGACTACAGGAGGGTGAATACAGATCGGAGGGGCACCAATGACTACAGGAGGGTGAATACAGATCGGAGGGGCACCAATGACTACAGGAGGGTAATACAGATCGGAGGGGCACCAATGACTACAGGAGGTGTGAATACAGATCGGAGGGACACCAATGACTACAGGAGGGTGAATACAGATCGGAGGCACAATATACAGAGGTGAATAATCGGAGGGACAATGATACAGGAGGTGAAACAGATCGAGGGCACCAATGACTAGGAGGAATAAGACGAGGGGCCCAATGACTACAGGGGTGAATACAGATCGAGGGCACATGACACAGGGGTGAATACAGTGGAGGGACAATGACACAGAGGGTGAAACAGCGAGGCCAATGCTAGGGTAATAAGAGGGGGAACAATGACTACAGGGGTAATCAGACGAGGAACATGATAGGGTGAATACAGACGGAGGGGCACAATATACAGGAGGGTGAACAGATGGGCACAATGATACAGGAGGGTGAATACAGATCGAGGCCAATGATACAGGGGGTGAAACAGATCGGAGGCACAATGACTAAGGGGTGATACAGACGGGCACCAATGATAAGGGGGTAATACGATCGGGGCACCATGACTACAGAGGGTGAATACAGACGGAGGCACCAATGATACGGGGTGAATACAGATCGAGGGACAATGATAAGGGGGTGAACAGATCGGAGGGCACCAAGAACAGGGGGTAATAAGATCGAGGGCACATGATACAGGGGGTGAATACAGACGAGGCACAATGACTACAGGGGTGAAGATCGAGGGCACCAATGACTAAGAGGTGAAACAACGGAGGCACAATGAACAGGGTGAATCAGTAAAAGTCGAGGCAGACTCAGGGAAAACAGGGCACAAGACTACAGGGGTGATACAGACGAGCACAACAAGGGGGGAATACAGCGGGACATGTACAGGGAAGACGGGGCACATACTACGGAGGAAATGAGGCACAAGATACAGGGTGATACAGATGAGGGCAAGATAGGGTGAAAAATCGAGGCACATGCTAAGGGTATACAGACAGGCACAATGTACGGAGGGTAAAAGATCGGCACCATATAGGAGGAATAAGTGGGCCCATGTAAGAGGTGAATAGATGGAGCACCATACTAGGGGGGATAGATGGGACAATACTACAGGGGTGAACATCGGAGGCCCATGCTAGGTAATCAGACGAGGCACCAGATACAGGTGAATACAGCGGGCACATGACGGGTGATCAGACGGGACATGACTAAGGTGAATACAGACGGAGGCACATATAAGGGTAATCGATCGAGGCAATGTACAGAGGTGAAACGATCGAGGCACAAGCGGGTGATAATCGGGCCATGATCGGGTGAAAGACGAGGCAATGACAGGGGATACGATCGGGCACATGCTAGGGTGAAAGACGGAGGCAGACTAAGAGGTATACAGTGAGGACAGCAGGGGTATAAGAGGCACCATACAAGGGGGAATACAAGAGGCACCAATGATACAGGGTGAATACAGATAGGGACCAAAAGGAGGTGATCAGAGAGGACATGACTAGGAGGTGAATACAGACGGAGGGGCAATAAGATCAGGACATGAATACAGACGGGGACACCAATGACTACAGGAGGTGAATACAGATCGGAGGGACACATGACTACAGGGGGTGAATACAGATCGAGGGACAGCGAAATGACTAAGGAGGGGAATAAAGGGGGGCACAATGACTACAGGGATGAACAGAGGGGAATCCATGAGGACATGATACGAGGGTGAATCGTCGAGGGACCAAGACTAAGGAGGTGAATACAGATCGGAGGGCACCAATACTAGGGAGATGGAAGACAATGACACAGGGGAATACAGGGAGGCAATACACGAGGGAGACAATGCACATGGAGGGTGAATACAGACGGAGGCACCAGATAGGAGGGTAACAATCGGAGGGGCACCAATGACAAGGTGAACAACGAGGCACCATGACTAAGAGTGAATAAGAGCACAGTACAGTCGCGAGGGACCAATATCAGGGAACGAGAGACATAACAGGTAATACAGATCGGGAGTAGAGTAAAGGGACCAAACCGAGGTATAACGAGCAAATACGAGGAAACACCAGAGGACATGAACAGGGGGTGAATACAGATCGGAGGGACACCAATGACTAGAGAGTATAGAGGAGGCAATACTAAGGGGGTATAGATCGGAGGCACCAATGACTAAGGAGGGTGAAACAGATCGAGGGGCACCAATGACTAGGAGGGTGAATACAGATCGGGGGGCACCAATGATACAGGAGGGTAATACAGAGGAGGGCACCAAGACTAAGGGGTGAATAAACGGAGGGCACAATTAGAGGGAATACAATGAGGGAACATGATCGGAGGGATAAGATAAGGGGGAAATGACAAGAGGGTGAAACAATCGGGGACACAAGGAACAGGGGGTATAAACAATCGGAGGGGCACCAATGACATACAGGAGGTAAATCAGATCGGAAGGGCAACCAATGACGTAGGGGCACCAATGACTACAGGAGGGTGAAGACAGCCATTGGTGTGGTGTGCCCACCGCACATGTTATAGGGGCTCAGCCGACCTCTGACATTGAGGTTAGCTCTCCGATGTCGGCCATGATTGTGGTCCTTGTCCTTCCTCTGTGCGGTGGCGTTCGGGATCGTAGTGTGGAGGAGACGTCAGGATGGCACAGCGCCCGCCATGGTTATGGGTGAGGACCACCTTCCTCCATGGCACGGTCACCTCGGTAACAGCGGCCGCAGAACTAATCACTGTGAATGTTGCGCCGCCATCACCGTGACGACACAGAGAATAAAGTGAGCGCTCCAGTGTTTTGGACGGTGCCGAGGGTCAGTTGTTTTCTATTTCTCTCAATTAAAATCTTGATTTTTTTTCTGACTTTTCAGTAACACGAGTGACATTGACCGTCAGAACGTGACCGTCTGGTAACAGTCTCTTACATCCAACTCCTGGGGAAATAATATAAAGTAATGGCCCCTGGAAGAAGGCGAGGGAAAAACACAGCGCAAAGATAAATTATGACGTCATAGAAAAAAAAGTATGAGGCAAAATACCCTAGAAAACAAACTACAGCGACGACGTCATAGAACATGTGACAGCCGCCATGTTTACCTTTCCCAGAAGCTTCCTCCCGATAAAGGCTTTAGGTGTACAAAGATGGCGGATCGCGGCTCACGTGACGTTTAAGTAGTCACGTGAAGGAACACCATAACGTGTGGTTGGCTGATTTTTAGTCTTGTGGTCACATGGGGTAAGGAGGTGCTGTGCGATTGGCTGGAGCAGTGTTGTCCCGGAAGTGGAGACGAGACTACCGACACGTGCGTGTTTGAGTGCGGGTGAGGAGCCGGAGACAGGAGAAACCGGAGAGAGGACAGGTGAGAGGAGGAGAAACCGGAGATAGGACGGGCGAGGCGAGGAGAGAGAGGACGGGCGAGGGTAGGAGAAACCGGAGAGAGGACGGGCGAGGCGAGGAGAGAGAGGACGGGCGAGGGTAGGAGACACCGGAGAGAGGACGGGCGAGAGGAGGAGAGACCGAGAGAGGACGGGCGAGGGTAGGAGAAACCGAGAGAGGACGGGCGAGGGTAGGAGAAACCGGAGAGAGGACGGGTGAGAGGAGGAGAAACCGGAGATAGGACGGGCGAGGCGAGGAGAGACCGGAGAGAGGACGGGCGAGGGTAGGAGAAACCGGAGAGAGGACGGGCGAGAGGAGGAGAGACCGAGAGAGGACGGGCGAGAGGAGGAGAGACCGGAGAGAGGACGGGCGAGAGGAGGAGAGACCGAGAGAGGACGGGTGAGAGGAGGAGAGACCGGAGAGAGGACGGGCGGAGGTAGGAGAAACCGGAGAGAGGACGGGCGAGAGGAGGAGAGACCGAGAGAGGACGGGCGAGAGGAGGAGAGACCGGAGAGAGGACGGGCGAGAGGAGGAGAGACCGAGAGAGGACGGGCGAGAGGAGGAGAGACCGGAGAGAGGACGGGCGAGAGGAGGAGAGACCGGAGAGAGGACGGGCGAGAGGAGGAGAGACCGGAGAGAGGACGGGCGAGAGGAGGAGAGACCGGAGAGAGGACGGGCGAGAGGAGGAGAGACCGGAGAGAGGACGGGCGAGAGGAGGAGAGACCGGAGAGAGGACGGGCGAGAGGAGGAGAGACCGGAGAGAGGACGGGCGAGAGGAGGAGAGACCGGAGAGAGGACGGGCGAGAGGAGGAGAGACCGGAGAGAGACGGGCGAGAGGAGGAGAGACCGGAGAGAGGGGGAGAGACGGAGGAGAGGACGGGCGAAGAGGAGGAGAGACCGAGAGAGGACGGGCGAGAGGAGGAGAGACCGGAGAGAGGACGGGCGAGAGGAGGAGAAATCGGAGATGAGGACGGGCGAGGCGAGGAGAGACCGGAGAGAGGACGGGCGAGGGAGGAGAGACCGGAGAGAGGACGGGCGCGGGTAGGAGGAGAAACCGGAGAGAGGAGGGCGAGAGGAGGAGAGGACCGAGAGAGAGGACGGGCGAGAGGAGGAGAGACCGGAGAGAGGACGGGCGAGAGGAGGAGAGACCGGAGAGAGGACGGGCGAGAGGAAGAGAGACCGGAGAGAGGACGGGCGAGAGGAGGAGAAACGGAGAGAGGACGGGTGAGAGGAGGAGAAACGGAGAGAGAGGGGTGAGAGGAGGAGAAACAGAGAGGACGGGGAGAGGAGGAGAACCGGAGAGAGAGGACGGGTGAGAGGAGGATAGGAGTGAGGAGGGTGAGAGGAGGAGAACCGGAGGAGAGCGGGTGAGAGGAGGAGAAACCGGAGAGAGAGGAGGAGAGAGGAGAGACGGAGAGAGGAGACGGGTGAGAGGAGGAGAGACGGAGAGATGACGGGAGAGGAGGGTGAGAGGAGGAGAAACCGGAGAGAGGCGAGGTGAGAGGAGGAGAGAACCGGAGAGAGGACGGGGTGAGAGGAGGAGAGACCGGAGAGAGGAGGGTGAGAGGAGGAGGACCGGAGAGATGACGGGAGGGGAGGAGAACGGGAGAGGACGGGCGAGAGAGGAGAGACGGAGAGAGGACGGGCGAGGGGAGGAGGAGGAGAGAGGAGGGCGAGAGAGGAGAGACCGGAGAGAGGACGGGGGAGGAGGAGAGACCGGAGAGAGGACGGGCGAGAGGAAGGAGAGACCGGAGAGAGGAGGCGAGAGGAGGGGACGGGAGAGGACGGGCGGAGGGGGAGGAGAGACGGAGAGAGTGCAGGTGAGGGAGGAGAGACCGAAAAGAACGGGGAGGGGAGGAGAGACCGGAGAGAGGAGGGCGAGGGAGAGAGACGGAGAGAGGAGAAACTGAGAGAGGACAGGTGAGAGGATTAGAGACCGAAAAGAAGGCGGGGGAGGAGAGAACGGTCGTGGGGAGGAGAGACGGAGAGAGGAGAAACGAGAGAGGACAGGTGAGAGGAAGAGAGACGGAGAGAGGACAGGCGAGAGGAGGAGAGGACCGGAGAAAGGACGGGCGAGGGGAGGAGAGACGGAGAGAGGATGGTGAGGGGAGGAGAGAGGAGAGAGGACGGGCGAGGGGAGGAGAGACGGAGAGAGGAGGGCGAGGGGAGGAAAGACCGGGAGAGGACCGGCGAGGGGAGGAGAGACCGGAGAGAGGACGGGCGAGGGGAGGAGAGACCGGAGAGAAGGACGGGTGTGGGGAGGAGAGACCGGAGAGAGGACAGGTGAGAGGAGAGACCAGAGAGGATGTACGAGAAAAGGAGAGACAGTAGAGAAGACTGTTGAGAGTAGGAGAGACCGGAGAGAGGAGAGGAAGAACCGGAGAGTGGACAGATGAGAGGAGGAGAAACCGGAGAGAGGACGGGCGAGGGGAAGACGAAGAGACAGGAGAGGGGAGGAGACACTGGATAGAGGACGGGCGAGGGGAGGAGAGACCGTAGAGGACGGGCGAGGGGAGAAGACAATGGAAAGAGGACGGGCGAGGGGAGTAGAGAGGACGGGCGAGGGGAGAGAGAGGACGGGCTAGGGGAGGAGAGAGGACGGGGAGGGGAGGAGGACCGCAGAGAGGACGGGAGAGACCGCAGAGAGGACGGGAGAGACCGAGAGAGGACGGGAGAGACCAGAGAGAGGATGGGAGAAGGGAGTAGAGAGGACGGGCGAGGGGAGAAGAGATCGGGGAGAGACCGGAGAGAGGAGGAGAGAGAGGAAGAGACCGGAGAGAGGAGGGAAGAGAGACCGGAGAGAGGGAAGGAGAAAACGGACAGAGGACTGGAGAGTGGAAAAGAGACCGGAAGGAGAGACCAGACAGAGGACGGGCGAGAGGAGGAGAGACCGGAGAGAGGACGGGCGAGAGGAGGAGAAGAGAGGACGGGTGAGGGGAGGAGAGACCGGAGAGAGGACAGGTGAGAGGAGAGACCAGAGAGGATGTACGAGAAAAGGAGAGACAGGAGAGAAGACGTTGAGAGGAGGAGAGACGGAGAGAGGAGAGGAGGAATCGGAGAGTGGACAGGTGAGAGGAGGAGAGACCGGAGAGAGGATGGGCGAGAGGAGGAAGACGGAGACAGTGAGAGAATGAGTGACCGGAGAGAGGACAGGCGAGGGGAGGAGAGATCGGAGAGAGGATGGGCGAGGGGAGGAGAGAGAGACCGGAGGAGAGCGAGGACGGCGAGGGGAGGAGAGACCGGAGAGAGGACGGGCGTGGGGAGGAGAGACCGGAGAGAGGACGGGTGTGGGGAGGAGAGACCGGAGAGAGGACAGGTGAGAGGAGAGACCAGAGAGGATGTACGAGAAAAGGAGAGGCAGTGGAGAAGACTGTTGAGAGTAGGAGACCGGAGAGAGGAGAGAGGAGGAACCGGAGAGTGGACAGATGAGAGGAGGAGAGACCGCAGAGAGGACGGCGAGGGGAGGAGAGACCGGAGAGAGAGACGGGCAAGGGGAGGAGAGACCGGAGAGAGGATGGCGAGGGGAGGAGAGACCGGAGAGAGAACGGGCGAGGGAGGAGTGACCGGAGAGAGGACGGGCAAGGGGAGGAGAGACCGGAGAGAGGATGGCGAGGGGAGGAGAGACCGGAGAGAGGACGGGCGAGGGGAGGAGAGACCGGAGAGAGGACGGGCGAGGGGAGGAAAGACCGGAGAGAGGACCGGCGAGGGGAGGAGAGACCGGAGAGAGGACGGCGAGGGGAGGAGAGACCGGAGAGAGGACGGGTGTGGGGAGGAGAGACCGGAGAGAGGACAGGTGAGAGGAGAGACCAGAGAGGATGTACGAGAAAAGGAGAGACAGTAGAGAAGACTGTTGAGAGTAGGAGAGACCGGAGAGAGGAGAGGAGGAACCGGAGAGTGGACAGATGAGAGGAGGAGAAACCGGAGAGAGGACGGGCGAGGGGAGGAGAGACAGGAGAGGGGAGGAGACACTGGATAGGGACGGGCGAGGGAGGAGAGACCGTAGAGGACGGGCGAGGGGAAAGACAATGGAAAGAGGACGGGCAAGGGGAAGTAGAGAGGACGGGCGAGGGGAGGAGAGAGGACGGGCGAGGGGAGGAGAGAGGACGGGTGAGGGGAGGAGAGACCGGGACAGAGAGGACGGGAGAGACCGCAGAGAGGACGGGAGAGACCGCAGAGAGGACGGGAGAGACCAGAGAGAGGACGGGAGAAGGGAGTAGAGAGGACGGGCGAGGGGAGAAGAGATCGGGAGAGACCGGAGAGAGGACGGGAGAGAGGACGGGGAAGAGAGACCGGAGAGAGGGATGGGAAGAGAGACCGGAGAGAGGGAAGGAGAAAACGGACAGAGGACTGGAGAGTGGAAAAGAGACCGGAAGGAGAGACCAGACAGAGGACGGGCGAGAGGAGGAGAGACCGGAGAGAGGACGGGCGAGAGGAGGAAAGAGAGGACGGGTGAGGGGAGGAGAGACCGGAGAGAGGACAGGTGAGAGGAGAGACCAGAGAGGATGTACGAGAAAAGGAGAGACAGGAGAGAAGACTGTTGAGAGGAGGAGAGACCGGAGAGAGGAGAGGAGGAATCGGAGAGTGGACAGGTGAGAGGAGGAGAGACCGGAGAGAGGATGGGAGAGAGGACAGGTGAGAGAATGAGTGACCGGAGAGAGGACAGGCGAGGGAGAGATCGGAGAGAGGATGGGCGAGGGGAGGAAAGACCGGAGAGAGGACCGGCGAGGGGAGGAGAGACCGGAGAGAGGACGGGCGTGGGGAGGAGAGACCGAGAGAGAGACGGGTGTGGGGAGGAGAGACCGGAGAGAGGACAGGTGAGAGGAGAGACCAGAGAGGATGTACGAGAAAAGGAGAGACAGTGGAGAAGACTGTTGAGAGTAGGAGACCGGAGAGAGGAGAGGAGGAATTGGAGAGTGGACAGATGAGAGGAGGAGAGACCGGAGAGAGGACGGGCGAGGGGAGGAGACACTGGATAGAGGACGGGCGAGGGAGGAGAGACCGTAGAGGACGGGCGAGGGGAGAAGACAATGGAAAGAGGACGGGCGAGGGGAGTAGAGAGGACGGGCGAGGGGAGGAGAAAGGACAGGCGAGGGGAGGAGAGAGGACGGGCGAGGGGAGGAGAGACCGCAAAGAGGACGGGAGAGACCGCAGAGAGGACGGGAGAGACCGCAGAGAGGACGGGAGAGACCGTAGAGAGGACGGGAGAGACGGGAGAGACGTAGAGAGGACGGGAGAGACCAGAGAGAGGACGGGAGAAGGGAGTAGAGAGGACAGGCGAGGGGAGAAGAGACCGGAGAGAGGACGGGAGAGACCGGAGAGAGGACGGGAGGAGAAACCGGAGAGAGGGAAGGAGAAAACTGACAGAGGACTGGAGAGTGGAAAAGAGACCGGAAGGAGAGACCAGACAGAGGACGGGAGATGGTAAAAGAGATCGGAGAGAGGGAAGGAGAGACCGGAGAGAGAACGGGCGAGGGGAGGAGAGACCGGAGAGAGGACGGGCAAGGGGAGGAGAGACCGGAGAGAGGATGGCGAGGGGAGGAGAGACCGGAGAGAGGACGGGTGAGGGGAGGAGAGACCGGAGAGAGGACGGGCGAGGGGAGGAGAGACCGGAGAGAAGATAGCGAGGGGAGGAGAGACCGGAGAGAGGACGGGCGAGGGGAGGGGAGATCGGAGAGAGGACGGCGAGGGGAGGAGAGACTGGAGAGAGGAAGGGAAAGATAAGGAGAGCCTGGAGTGTGTGTGAGCAAAGGGATGAGAGACCGGAGAGAGGACTGGGAGGGGAGTAGAGACCGGAGAGAGGAAGGATAAGAGTAGGAGAGCTTGTAGTGTGTACGGGTGAAGGGAGCAGAGACCGAAGGGAGGACGGGCGAGTGGAGGAGAGGCCGAAGGGAGAACGGGCGAGGGGAGGAGAGGACTGGCGACAGGACAGGTGAGGGTAGACTGGAGTGAGGACGGTCGAGAGAGGGGGAGAGACTGTAGAGAGGGAAAGAGAGACCAGAGAGAGGACAGGCGAGGGGAGGAGAGAACAGAGAGAGAACGGGCGAGGGGAGGAGAGACTGGAGAGAGGATGGGCGAGGGGAGGAGAGACTGGAGAGAGGACGTGGTAGGGGAGGAGAGGATGGGAAAGGAGGAGAGGATGGGTGAGAGGATAGGGAGTATAGGGGAGGGAAGACGGGGAGAGGTGAAGAGGACGGGTTAGGGGAGGAGAGCACAGCTGCGGCGGAGGCGAGTACTACGTTACTTCCCTGTGTATTATACAGTGGGTTCAGAAAGTATTCAAACCCCTTTAAATTTTTCACTCTTTGTTTCATTGCAGCCATTTGGTAAATGCAGAAAAGTTCATTTTTTTTCATTAATGTACACTCTGCACCCCATCTTTACTGAAAAAAACAGAAATGTAGAAATTTTTTCAAATTTATTAAAAAAGAAAACCTGAAATCTCACATGGTCATAAGTATTCAGATCCTTTGCTCAGTATTGAGTAGAAGCACTTTTTGAGCTAGTACAGCCATGAGTCTTCTTGAGAATGATCCAACAAGTTTTTCACACCTGGAATTGGGGATCCTCTGCCATTCTTCCTTGCAGATCCTCTCCAGTTCCATCAGGTTGGATGGGTGAACGTTGGTGGACAGCCATTTTCAGGTCTCTCCAGAGATGCTCAGTTGGGTTTAGGTCAGGGCTCTGGCTGGGCCAGTCAAGAATGGTCACAGAGTTGTTCTGAAGCCAGTCATTTGTTATTTTAGCTGTGTGCTTAGGGTCATTGTCTTGTTGGAAGGTGAACCTTCGGCCAAGTCTGAGGTCCAGAGCACTCTGGAAGAGGTTTTCATCCAGGATATCTCTGTACTTGGCCGCATTCATGTTTACTTCAATTGCAACCTGGTTCCTGTCCCTGCAGCTGAAAAACACCCCCATAGCATGATGCTGCCTCCACCATGTTTCACTGTTGGGATTGTATTGGGCAGGTGATGAGCAGTGCCTGGTTTTCTCCACACATACCGCTTAGAATTATCACCAAAAAGTTCTATCTTCGTCTCGTCAGACCAGAGATCTTATTTCTCATAGTCTGGGAGTCCTTCATGTGTTTTTTAGTAAACTCTATGCGGCTTTCATATGTCTGGCACTGAGGAGAGGCTTCCGTCGGGCCACTCTGCCATAAAGACCTGAATGGTGGAGGGCTGCAGTGATAGTTGACTTTGTGGAACTTTTTCCTGTCTCCCTACTGTATCTCTGGAGCTCAGCCACAGTGATCTTGGGGTTCTTCTTTACCTTTCTCACCAAGGCTCTTCTCCCACGATTGCTCGGTTTGGCTGGACGGCCAGGTCTAGGAAGACTTCTGGTGGTCCCAAACTTCTTCCATTTAAGGATTATGGAGGCCACTGTGCTCTTAGGAACCTTGAGTACTGCAGAAATGCTTTTGTAGCCTTGGCCAGATCTGTGCCTTGCCACAACTCTGTCTCTGAGCTCCTTAGCCAGTTCCTTTGACCTCATGATCCTCATTTGGTCTGACATGCACTGTGAGCTGTGAGGTCTTATATAGACAGGTGTCGCCTTTACAAATCAAGTCCTATCGGTGTAATTACACACAGCTGGACTCCAATGAAGGAGTAGAACCATCTCAAGGAGGATCACAAGGAAATGGACAGCATGTGACGTAAATATGAGTGTCTGAGCAAGGGGTCTGAATACTTATGACTGTGATAGTTCAGTTTTTCTTTTTTAATAAATTTGCAAACATTTCTACATTTGTGTTTTTTATCATTCAAGATGGAGGCAGAGTGTACATTAATGAGGAAAAAGTTAACTTTTTTTACATTTACCAAATGGCTGCAATGAAACAAAGAGTGAAAAATTTAAATGGGTCTGAATACTTTCCAAACCCACTGTATATAGTGTGTAATGGAGAGTGGTAGTGATATGTAGCACACAGGCGCTGTGGCCTCTGGAGCTAATCTCACCGGCCTCATTGCCTTGCACAGACCTGTGAATGCAGCTTACAGCACCGTTACCCTCTCCATGCAGTAGGTGGTGTCCCACTAACTGTTTTTTGTACGCTCCCTTTTGTTTTCCCGTCCCTTCTACACAGATGGCGTTCCCATCTCCGCTGTTTCCAGGCTTTTTTGAAGAGGGTTCCACTAATCGAGAGGCTGCAGATGTTTCGTCTGTCCTGGGATGGGGGGAATGTGGTCCAGTGTTGGAAACTGACAGAGCCCCCTATAAGGTGAGTGCATGTAGGGTGTCTGCAGGTTTCTTTTCTTTGAGGGACATGTGATCCAGGAGACTGGTTCAGAGTGACTTCAACCATCCAACATTAAGCATAGTTTCTACCACTAACGCCACCGGGCGTCGCTCCGTTTGAGAGCCAAGGCTGAGCGGCTATCCATTTGGGATCTGTGGCTGGGCGGCGCCCTGGATGGAGATGGCCGCAGGGCTCGTCCTTACTGTCTGCGGGGCTCAGCTTTTGTTTCTCACAAATTCATTATTGGATCCATATTGTAGGAGGAGAAGTCACCTCATGGTAAACAGTTTTGATGTGAGAAATTGTCTTTTTGACATCGCTGAGTGAAGTTTGTGTGCTCCTCTGGTCCCTAAGTTAGTAATAAGCAGATGTTCTCATGGCAGATGAAGTTCCTCTGTCCTTGTGGCATTTCTACCACTCTCTCCTGTAGCGATCATCATCTTTATGTCTTGTGAAGACACGGGTCAGCGGGTGTGCTAGCCCAAAAGCGCATGGACCCTGCCTCATCCCACTGAATGCCCTCTCTCCTTAATTGTGTGCGTAATGCTAGTCTGATAGCACAGGGTGAGGGTAAAACAGTGAGGCAATATTTTATTGCACAACAAAACAGGCAGATAACACATAGAACAGACCCATCAAAATACCTAAGATGGTGAAAATTACACTTTCACCCTTCTATTGACTCGCTGGGATAAGAACAATTGTGACTTCAGAGCTTCCAGGGCCGACTCTCCAACCTGTGGCACGCAGAGAGAGGAGATAACAACAAGCTTAGGGAGATGACAGTCCATTGAGGCACAAGGCCAATTGACCCGAGGGTCAGAACCCGGCTTCTCCGAACATGTCCATGGAGCCAGGCGACCGGCGGGTCCCAATCTTGGCTTTCCTAAACGTATCTGTGGGGCTTAGGTGACGGTGGGTCCAAATCCTGGGTTTGGGTTCACCGAAGCGCAATGAAGCAGATCTGTGTTCTTTCAGCCTGGACCGTGGTCCCCTAAACTGGCATCCTTTAGAATGACATATCTTTGTCCCTCTGGATGGAGCCGAGATCTGGCCGCTGTCCTATAGAGTGTTCTTTGGATCTCTGGATGTCTTGGATGAATTATTACAGAGGCATAATCCCTTTAGATAGCTCACAATTGTTAATTTAGTTTTTCATTTTCTGTAGCATCGACATATTCGCAGCACTTAACATTTTAGAGGGACTTGTACACAATAAACATCACGAATACATTAATGAATGAATAATGATCATTTTAGTGAGGGTAGTTCGTGAGTGAGTACATTTAAATTGAACAGTCTTCAGAGTGACTAGTTCTATCAGTTCAACATCCTACAGAGATAGTCATTGTGAACTAACACAAGTGGGGATGGAGACAGGAGAGGATCAGATGACTCCAGGCTGCTCCTGTCTTCTCAATGACATTTATAGTCTACGGAAATGAGCGTTAACCTATACAGCCATCATACCAATTAATGTATAAGTAGTATTAAACACAAATTGGGCGACTGCTGGCATAGTTAGAGAGTGATCAGTGGAGCTCAGCATGTCCTGAGTCTCTATAGACATCTTATTCACAGGTCACTTGATGACGTCCTATCAGCTCCTATACGCCTCATTAGAGTCAGGTACTCTTACACCCCAAGGAGGCGCTCTGGGTCAGTGAGGATCAGAGGATCGGCCTGTCCTGAGTCATTCTCAAAGAACTTTATTCCGGTCAATGGATGCGTCTCCTTCAGCTCCTCATACACATCATTTGAGTCAGTACTCTACACACCACAGGGGGCGCTGCTGGGCTCAGTGAGAGGCATCAGAGGACCGGCTGTCCTGAGTCATTCTCAATAGAACATTTTTCACAGGTCACATGATGCGTTTCCTATCAGCTCCTCATACACCATCATTATGAGTCAGTACTCTACAACCACAGGGGCGCTGCTGGCTCAGTGAGAGGCATCAGATGGACTCGCTGTCCTGAGTCATTCTCAATAGAACATTTATTCACAGGTCACATGATGCGTTCCTATCAGCTCCCATACACCATCATTTGAGTCAGTACTCTACACACCACAGGGGCGCTGCTGGGCTCAGTGAGAGGCATCAGATGGACACTGGCTGTCCTGAGTCATTCTCAATAGAACATTTATTCACAGGTCACATGATGCGTTTCCTATCAGCTCCCATACACCATCATTATGAGTCAGTACTCTACACTACCACAGGGGGCGCTGCTGGGCTCAGTGAGAGGCATCAGATGGAACTCGGCTGTCCTGAGTCATTCTCAATAGAACATTTATTCACAGGTCACATGATGCGTTCCTATCAGCTCCTCATACACCATCATTATGAGTCAGTACTCTACACCACCACAGGGGGCGCTGCTGGTCAGTGAGAGGCATCAGATGGATAGGCTGTCCTGAGTCATTCTCAATAGAACATTTATTCACAGGTCACATGATGCGTCTCCTATCAGCTCCTCAACACCATCATTTGAGTCAGTACTCTACACCACCACAGGGGGCGCTGCTGGGCTCAGTGAGAGGCATCAGATGGAGTCTGGCTGTCCTGAGTCATTCTCAATAGAACATTTATTCACAGGTCACATGATGCGTTTCCTATCAGCTCCTCATACACCATCATTATGAGTCAGTACTCTACACCACCACAGGGGGCGCTGCTGGGCTCAGTGAGAGGCATCAGATGGAGCTCAGCTGTCTGAGTCATTCTCAATAGAACATTTATTCACAGGTAACATGATGCGTTTCTCTATCAGCTCCTCATACACCATCATTATGATCAGTACTTCTACACCTACTACAGGGGCGCTGCTGGCTCATGAGAGGCATCGATGGACTCGGCTGTCCGATATCTAATGAAATTATTCACAGTCACAGTGCTTCCTATCAGCTCCTACACACATTATAGTCATACTTACACTACACATTGGGGTCTGACATAGATCCGCTCATATTCTAATAACTTTTAGTTCTATGAGTTAAATACAATATAGTACTATCCACCAGGGGCTGCTGGTAGGAAGGTCAGATAACTAGGCTGCTATCATCTCAATAACATTTATTAAAAGAGTCCTACACAATAAACATATAGAGTAGTATCTAACAAGGGCGTGGCTAGTGAGAGATCAGGGACTCATGCTGTCTTCTAAGAATTATCAAGTCCTGAGCGTCTTGTTAACACATTTGAGTAGATCACACCACAGGGGATGCTGGTCATGAGAGGCATCAGATGGACCCGGCGTCCTGTCATTCTAATGAACTTTATCACGTAATGATGGTCTATCAGTCTCATCCATATATGATCAGTACCTACACCACACAGGGGCGCGCTGCCATGAGAGATAGATAGGCTTCTGATCATTCTCAATAGAACATTATCACAGGTCACATGATGCGTTCTATAGCCCTATAATCTAAGTAGTACTCTCCACCACACCTGTCTGAAGCATAGATGGATGGTGTCTGATCATTCTAGCTTTTCAAGCACGAGTCACAGCTCCTATACACCATCATTATGGTCAGTACTCTAACACCACAGGGGTGCTGGCTCAGTGAGAGGCATCAGTGACTCGGCTTCTGAGTCATCTCATAGAATTTTCAAGGCCATGTGCGTTCCTATCAGCTCATCACCTCATTAGAGTCAGTACTCTCACTACACAGGGGCCTGTGGCTCGGAAGATCAGATGGACTCGGCTGTCTAGTCATCTAATAGACTTTATTCAAGGTCACATGATGCTTCTCAGCTCCTCATACACATCATTTGAGTCAGTACTCTACACACCACAGGGGGCGCTGCTGGGCTCAGTGAGAGGCATCAGATGGACTCGGCTGTCCTGAGTCATTCTCAATAGAACATTTATTCACAGGTCACATGATGCGTCTCCTATCAGCTCCTCATACACCATCATTATGAGTCAGTACTCTACACACCACAGGGGGCGCTGCTGGCTCAGTGAGAGGCATCAGATGGACTCGGCTGTCTGAGTCATTCTCAATAGAACATTTATTCACAGGTCACATGATGCGTTCCTATTTCACTCCTTCCCCAAACACAAATCATTATGAGTCAGTACCTTTACACACCACAGGGGCGCTGCTGGGCTCAGTGAGAGCATCAGATGGACTCGGCTGTCCTGAGTCATTCTCAATAGAACATTTATTCACAGGTCACATGATGCGTTTCCTATCAGCTCCTCATACACCATCATTATGAGTCAGTACTCTACACTACCACAGGGGCTCTGGGCTCAGTGAGACTCAGATGGACCGGCTGTCCTGGTCATCTCAATAGAACATTTATTCACAGTCACATGATGCTTCTATCACCCCTCCACTTCATATCACCCCACGGCGCTGTGCATGAAGCTCATGGACCGTTCGGTATTTCATAGACTTATACAGCACATGTTCTACATTACCTCTTATCGTATACACACCCAGGGCGCTGCTTAGGCTCAGGGATGCTTCTGTCATTTAATGAATATTAGTCACATGATGCTTCACAGCTCCTTCTACTCCCCGGGCTGTGTCTGAGAGGCTCAGATGATGCTCTGATATCATGAACATATTCCAGTCCAAGTTATCTCTAACCTCTAGATCTATACACACAGGCCGCGTCAGAGCATCTGCTGCTGTCTGGTCTTCCAAATATCGTCATATCAGCCTCTAACACTAGATCATACTCCACCCAGGCCTGGCAGTGAAGTCGTGCGCTGTCGATCTATGAACATTTCACAGCCAGGTTTCTCCTCTAACATATGTCTACTCAACACCAGGGCGGTCAGGAGGCACAGTGATGTGTCGGTCTTCAATGACATTTCGCATGACTTTCCTCCTCCTACACCATCATTATGATCAGTACTCTACACCACACAGGGCGCTGCTGGGCTCAGTGAGAGGCATCAGATGGAACTCGGCTGTCCTGAGTCATTCTCAATAGAACATTTATTCAACAGGTCACATGATGCGTTTCCTATCAGCTCCTCATACACCATCATTATGAGTCAGTACTCTACACCACCACAGGGGGCGCTGCTGGGCTCAGTGAGAGGCATCAGATGGAACTAGGCTGTCCTGAGTCATTCTCAATAGAACATTATTCACAGGTCACATGATGCGTCTCCTATCAGCTCCTCATACACCATCATTATGAGTCAGTACTCTACACCACCACAGGGGGCGCTGCTGGGCTCAGTGAGAGGCATCAGATGAACTAGGCTGTCCTGAGTCATTCTCAATAGAACATTTATTCACAGGTCACATGATGCGTTTCCTATCAGCTCCTCATACACCATCATTATGAGTCAGTACTCTACACCACCACAGGGGGCGCTGCTGGGCTCAGTGAGAGGCATCAGATGGATCCAGGCTGTCCTGAGTCATTCTCAATAGAACATTTATTCACAGGTCACATGATGCGTTTCCTATCAGCTCCTCATACACCATCATTATGAGTCAGTACTCTACACCACCACAGGGGGCGCTGCTGGGCTCAGTGAGAGGCATCAGATGGAACTAGGCTGTCCTGAGTCATTCTCAATAGAACATTTATTCACAGGTCACATGATGCGTTTCCTATCAGCTCCTCACAGGATGAGGGAGAAATACTGAACTAAATGAACTAATCACCAAAATAAACTAGATTTCCCATCACTAATCTTTATTTATACAGCGCCAACATATTCCGCAGCGCTTTACAGTTTAACAGTTTCAAGCACAACAGTCAAGTAACAACGTTAATAATACAATAATTAAAGCAAAATCAGCCGCCCCTGCTGGTGAGAGCTTACAATCTACAATGAGGTGGGGGAGATACAAAGTACAGGTGTGTATATACAATGGTGCATTTACAATGATGGTCCAGCCATCTTGAGGGAGTGAGGGATGGATGGAGATAGTGAATGGGCTACACACACACACTTACACATAGAATGACTGATTAGTGAATGTGATAGGCCGCTCTGAACAGATGTGTTTTGAGGGAGCACCTGAAACTGTGAAAGTTGTGGATAGTGCTAATTTCTTAAGGTAGAGCATTCCAGAGGATTGGTGCAGCGCGGGAGAAGTCTTGGAGTCGGGAGTGGGAGGTACGGATTAGTGCAGAGGTTAGTCGAAAGTCGTTTGCAGAGCGCAGTGATCGGCTAGGCCGATAGATAGAAATGTGTGGGAGGAGATGTAGGGGGGTGCACTGTGGAGAGGACGGGTAGGGTGATAGATAGAAATGAGGGAGGAGATGTAGGGGGCTGCACTGTGGAGAGGACGGGCAGGGTGATAGAAATGAGGGAGGAGATGTAGGGGGTGCTGCACTGTGGAGAGGACGGGTAGGGTGATAGATAGAAATGAGGGAGGAGATGTAGGGGGTGCTGCACTGTGGAGAGGACGGGTAGGTGATAGATAGAAATGAGGGAGGAGATGTAGGGGGGCCGCACTGTGGAGAGGACGGGTAGGTGATAGATAGTAATGAGGGAGGAGATGTAGGGGGGCTGCACTGTGGAGAGGACAGGTAGGTGATAGATAGAAATGAGGGAGGAGATGTAGGGGGGCTGCACTGTGGAGAGGATGGGTAGGTGATAGATAGAAATGAGGGAGGAGATGTAGGGGGGCTGCACTGTGGAGAGGGCGGATAGGGTTATAGATAGAAATGAGGGAGGAGATGTAGGGGGGTGCTGCACTGTGGAGAGGAGGGAGGTGATAGATAGAAATGAGGGAGGAGATGTAGGGGTGCTGCACTGTGGAGAGGATGGGCAGGTGATAGATAGAAATGAGGGAGGAGATGTAGGGGGGTGCTGCACTGTGGAGAGGACGGGTAGGTGATAGATAGAAATGAGGGAGGAGATGTAGGGGTGCTGCACTGTGGAGAGGACGGGCAGGTGATGGATAGAAATGAGGGAGGAGATGTAGGGGGGTGCTGCACTGTGGAGAGGACAGGTAGGTGATAGATAGAAATGAGGGAGGAGATGTAGGGGGTGCTGCACTGTGGAGAGGACGGGTAGGTGATAGATAGAAATGAGGGAGGAGATGTAGGGGGGCTGCACTGTGGAGAGGACGGGAGGTGATAGATAGAAATGAGGGAGGAGATGTAGGGGTGCTGCACTGTGGAGAGGAGGGTAGGGTGATAGATAGAAATGAGGGAGGAGATGTAGGGGGGCTGCACTGTGGAGAGGATGGGTAGGTGATAGATAGAAATGAGGGAGGAGATGTAGGGGGTGCTTCACTGTGGAGAGGATGGGTAGGTGATAGATAGAAATGAGGGAGGAGATGTAGGGGGGCTGCACTGTGGAGAGGATGGGTAGGTGATAGATAGAAATGAGGGAGGAGATGTAGGGGGCTGCACTGTGGAGAGGATGGGTAGGTGATAGATAGAAATGAGGGAGGAGATGTAGGGGGTGTGCTGCACTGTGGAGAGGATGGGTAGGTGATAGATAGAAATGAGGGAGGAGATGTAGGGGGTGCTGCACTGTGGAGAGGACGGGTAGGTGATAGAAATGTGGGAGGAGATGTAGGGGGGCGCACTGTGGAGAGGACGGGAGGTGATAGATAGAAATGAGGGAGGAGATGTAAGGGGGGCTGCACTGTGGAGAGGACGGGCAGGTGATAGATAGAAATGAGGGAGGAGATGTAGGGGGGCTGCACTGTGGAGAGGAGGGTAGGTGATAGATAGAAATGAGGGAGGAGATGTAGGGGGGCTGCACTGTGGAGAGGACGGGCAGGTGATAGATAGAAATGAGGGAGGAGATGTAGGGGGGCTGCACTGTGGAGAGGACGGGTAGGTGATAGATAGAAATAAGGGAGGAGATGTAGGGGGTGCTGCACTGTGGAGGGATGGGTAGGTGATAGATAGAAATGAGGGAGGAGATGTAGGGGGGCTGCACTGTGGAGAGGACGGGAGTGATAGATAGAAATGTGTGGAGGAGATGTAGGGGGGCCGCACTGTGGAGAGGACGGGCAGGTGATAGATAGAAATGAGGGAGGAGATGTAAGGGGGCGCACTGTGGAGAGGACGGGCAGGGGATAGAAGAATGAGGAGATGTAGGGGGGCTGCACTGTGGAGAGGAGGGTAGGTGATAGATAGAAATGAAGGGAGGAGATGTAGGGGGTGCTGCACTGTGGAGAGGACGGGTAGGTGATAGAAATGTGTGGGAGGAGATGTAGGGGGGCCGCACTGTGGAGAGCTTTGTGGGTGAGAACAAGTAATTGGATCCTGTAGTGAATGGGCAGCCAGTGTAACAACTGGCGAAGAGTGGACATGTCCGAGTACCGATTAGCCAGATGGGCGACCTTGGCTGCTGCATTAAGGACGGACTGGAGAGGGGAAAGTTGAGTGAGGATAATAACAATAATCACATAAATCACCAGATACAGGAGGAGTGAGGGCCCTGCTCGCAAGCTACAATCTATGAGGAAATAGAGGAGACACGAAAGGTGGATGGTAGCTATTGCCTTCATTGTTCTGACCAGCCATAATGTAATAAATCGGGTGTTCATGTAATGCTGCATGAAATGGTCATCAACCAGTGTGTGTAAGAGCACAGACACAGGGCTATTAAGTGCAATAAAGCCTGTGAGAACAGATGATACGAGAAACCTGGTTTTGAAGAAAATTTTGGATGGGCTAACACAGGGATAGTTAGATAAGTAGGTTGAGGAGGTAGGCCAGTCTGAAGAAATGCGTGTTTAGGGCATGCTTAAAACTGTGCGTATTGGGGATTAATTGAATTGTCTTGGGTAGTGCATTCCAAAGAATTGGCGCAGCACTTGAGAAGTCTTGGAGACTGAAGTGGGAGGTTCTGATTATTGAGGATGTTAATCTTAGGTCATTAGCACAAAGGAGGGCACAAGTTGGGTGGTAGACTGAGACCAGGGAGGAGATGTAGGGGGTTGCTGAACCGTGGGGAGGATGGGTAGGGTGGTAGACTTGAGACAAGGGTGGAAATGTAGGATGGTGCTGAACCATGAAGCGCTTTGTGTTTGAGAGTGATGATTTTACATTGAACTCTGTAGTGGATGGGTAACCAGTGTAATGACTGGGACAAGGTAGAGGCATCGGTATAACGATTGGTGAGGAATATGATCCTGGCTGCAGCATTCAGGACGGATTGGAGAGGGGAGAGTTTAGTAAGAGGGATTCTGATTAGTAGAGAGTTACAACAGTCCAGATGAGAATGAATAAGAGAAACAGTAAGAGTTTTTGCAGAGTCGAAAGTAAGAAAACGTCGAATTCTAGAAATGTTTTTGAGGTGTAGATGACAAGAGCGAGCAAGTGATCGGATGTGGGGGGTGAAAGAAAGATCTGAATCAAGTATAACCCAAGACAGCGGGCATGTTGCTGGGGAGTAACTGTCGAACCACACACAGAAATAGCAATGTCGGGCAGAGGTAGGTTAGTAGAGGGAGGAAACACAAGGAGTTTGGTTTTTGATAGGTTCAGTTTCGGATAGAGGGAGGACATGATGTTGGAGACAGCGGTAAGACAATCACTGGTGTCTTGTAATAATGCAGGCATGATGTCACGAGTAGAGGTATATAATTGGGTGTCATCAGCATAGAGATGGGACTGAAAACCGATTCTACTGATTGTTTGACCAATAGGGGCAGTATAGAAGGAGAAGAGGAGGCCTAGCACTGATCCTTGAGGAACCCCAACAGTAAGGGGAAGATGAGAGGAGGAGGAACCAGCAAAAGATACAGTGAAGGAACGGTCAGAGAGATAGGAGGAGAACCAGGAGAGAACGGTGTCCTTGAGGCCGAAGGAGTGGAGCATAGTGAGGAGGAGCTGATGGTCCACAGTGTCGAATGCTGCGGAGATCCAAGAGAATTAGCATGGAGTAGTGACCATTAAATTTAGCTGTTAGAAGATCATTAGAGACTTTAGTGAGGGCAGTTTCAGTAGAGTGTAAAGAGCGGAAGTCAGATTGTAGAGGGTTGAAAAGAGAGTTATCTGAGAGATAGCGAATAAGACGGGTGTGGACCAGGCGTTCCAGCAGTTTAGAGATGAAGCGAAGATTAGAGACAGGTCTATAGTTAGCGGCACAGTTTTGGACGAGGGAAGTAATGGGTTATGTTGGTGTCATGTATAGTGTACAGTTCCTATAGCGTCTTGTGCTTGGGTGCGAGGAAAACACAAGGACACATAGGTTGAAATGAAATGACTTGTATTACTTCATACAAGCATGCTGAAAAGTTCACACAGTTTGCAGGAACAGCGACAGGAGACACAGCAGGCCAGAGTAACTTCAAGCTCTACAATAACTCTCCAAAGCATGTTCAGGATCTCTTCTCTGTACCGTAATTCCTCTGCAAACATGGATTCACCAAACAGCAGGTTTCCAGAGTCCAAAAGTGTTCCAAGGTTCCTCAGTAGGGAATAGCTGGAGTACAAGTCCAAGGCTTCCAGGAGTCAGGTCACAGACTGACTGACAGGCTTGATTCAGGAGCACTGATTGTTCAGCTGAGGCTGTTTAAGAAGCAAGAGGGAAGAATCAGGGCGGGAACATGAAAACTGGAAACTCCATATTAACTGAGGGCAAGAGCTGCAGAAAGACAGAAAGCAAAATGGCCGACGGAAAACGTGAGTTTCAAGGAACATGTCAACAGAGACAAAGAACCTTACAGTTGGCGTGTTTAATTGAGGAGGGAAAGATACCGGATGAGATAGAGATGTTGAATATATTGTTAGGTGAGTGGTGACATCTGGGGAAATGGACTGGAGGAGATGGGAGGAAATAGGGTCACTGGTGCAAGTAGTAGGGCGAGAAGATGCAAGGAGCCTGATCACTTCTTCTGTAACTGGTGCAAAGTCAGAGTGAGCTGGATGCAGTGGGGGAGGGAGGACAGTGCATGGTATGAGGGGACTGGGAGAAAATTTCTTGTCGGATATAGTCAGTTTTTTCTTTGAAAAAATTGGCCAGATCGTCAGCGCTGAGATCTGTGGTTGGGGCCTGCACCCTTGGGTTGAGTAGGGAATGAAAAGTGTCAAAGAGGCGTTTAGGATTATTGGATAGTGAGGTGATGAGGGTGATGAAATAGGTTTCTTTGGAGAGGAGAAGGGCAGAGTTGTATGTTTTAAGCATAAACTTATAATGGATGAAATCTTCGTTCAGATTGGATTTTCACAGAATTTTGGCGCACCTGGAGCACCGCTGGAGAAGACGTGTTTGCAGCGTGTGCCAGGGTTGTCGCGCTCTGTTCCGAGTTGTTCTATGTGTAGGAGGTGCAGTTTCATCCAGGGCACTTTGCAGTTTTCCATTATAATGTTTCAGTGCAGAGTCAGGGCATGAGCGGGAGGAGATTGGGGCCAATGATGACTGCGAATTCTTAATGAGTTTCTGGGTGCTAATGGCCTTTATATTTCTATAAGTGTGGAAAGTGGGGGTGTCCTAAGCGGGATGGCAGTTCTCGACAAAGATTAAAAGAAAGTTGTGGTCAGAGAGTTGGAGAGCGTAGATGGTAAAATCATGCACTGAGCAGAGTCGGGAGAAGACCAGGTCCAGGAGGTTTCCATCTTCATGCGTAGGAGAGTTAGTAAGCTGTGAAAAGCCAAAGGAGGAGGTTGGAGATAAAAGGTGAGTAGCAGATGGGGAAAGCAATGGGGATGGTAAAGTCCCCCATGATGAGGGTGAGGATGGCACAGGAGAGAAAATGTGGAAGCCAGGTGGCAAAGTGATCCAGGAACTGACGTGAGGGACCCAGAGGACGATACACAACCGCCACTCGCATGGAGCAGGGGATGTAGAGTCTGACAGCGTGTACCGAGTACATTTGGATGATAGAAGCCTCCACCTGCTCTGCTCAATCTTGGGGTAGAAGAGAAATGTAGGCCACCATATGAGAGAGCAGCAATAATCCAATAACTTTTTATTGATTTTTCCAAAAAACATTAAGAAGTAAAAAGTCACTTAGGTTTGATACATTTGTAGTGACACAATTACCTTAACCCCTTTACAATTACCTTAACCCCTTTACTCCCGGGGGTGGTTTCCACCTTAATGACCGGGCCAATTTTTTACACTTCTGACCACTGTCCCTTTATGAGGTTGTAACTCTGGAGCTTCCATGGATCCCGGTGATTCTGAGACTCTTTTCTCGTGACATATTGTACTTTATGTTAGTGGTAACATTTCTTTGATATAACTTGTTTATTTATGAAAAAATGGAAATATGGTGAAAATTTAGAACATTTTTCAATTTTCAAACTTTGAATTTTTATGCCCTTAAATCACGCAGATATGTCACACAAAATAGTTAATAAATAACATTTCCCACATGTCTACTTTACATCTGCACAATTTAGGAACCAAATTTTTTTTTTGTTAGGAAGTTATAAGGGTTAAAAGTTGACCAGCGATTTCTCATTTTTACACCATTTTTTTTAGGGACCACCTCACATTTGAAGTCACTTTGAGGGGCCAATATGACAAAACATAGCCAAAAGTGACACCATTCTAAAAACTGCACCCCTGAAGGTGCTCAAAACCACATTCAAGAAGATTATTAACCCCTTTAGGTGCTTCACAAGAATTTTTGGAATGTTTAAAAAAAAAAAAATGAACATTTATCTTTTTTTTCACAAAATATTTACTTCAGATCCATTTTTTTTATTTTCCCAAGGGTAACTGGAGAAATTGCACCCCAAAAGTTCTTGTGCAATTTATCCTGAGTATGCTGATACCCCATATGTGGGGGGAACCACTGTTTGGGCGCACGGCAGATGCTTTTTATTGCAAAAAAGTTTTTGCATCACCACATTTTGAGAGCTAGAATTTTTCCACATTTTGGCCACAGAGTCATGTGAGGTCTTATTTTTTGCGGGACGAGTTGACGTTTTTATTGGTGCCATTTTCGGGCACATGACATTTTTTGATCGCTTTTTACTCCGGTTTTTGGGAGGCAGAATGAACAAAAACCATGAATTTCTTTTGGGGGAGGCGTTTTTATTGTTCCGCGTGTGGTAAAATTGATAAAGCAGTTTTATTCGTCGTGTCAGTACGATTACGGCGATACCTCTTTTATATCATTTTTTTATGTTTTGGCGCTATTATAAAATAAAAACGTTTATATATTAAAAATTATTATTTTTGCATCGCTTTATTCTGCGAGCTATAACTTTTTTATTTTTTCGCTGATGATGCTGTGTGACGGCTCGTTTTTTGCGGGACAAGATGACGTTTTCAGCGGTTCCATGTTTATTTATATCCGTCTGTTTGATCACGTGTTATTCCACTATTTGTTCGGCGGTATGATGATAAAGCATTGATTTTTGCCTTTTTTATGGTGTTCACTAAAGTGGTTAACTAGTGGGACAGTTTTATAGGGCGGGTTGATACGGACGCAACAATACTAAATATGTGTACTTTTATTGTTTAGAATTTTTTTTCACTAAAATGTTTATTTTTTTATAGAATATTGATTTTTTAAATTTTTTAAAAATATTTTTACAATTATTTTCATTTTTTTTTTTTTAATTTAATTCTTATTTTTACATTGTGTCCCACTATGGGACACTCATTTTCTGCAGGCTGATCACTTCTATAGCATGCAGATGAAGCACTAACCTGAGACTTCCTGACATGCACATGTACTTGATGCTGAGACACACCAAAGGTGCCAGCCACCTCTGCAGTGGATCTGGTCTTCAGCCTCTTGATAGTCCAGGCTTTGGTCGCAGGGTGGATTTTTGGCATGTTGTCAGAGCTCAAGTTGCAGTTCAAGTGAAGGTCTGGGGTGCTGGGTTTCTTTTTATACACACCCACTAATTAACCAATCATTTACTGAGCACTGGTGAGGATGTAAACTAGGATTGGGTGCATTATATGACCAGGTGACAAAACTTTTTGTCTTGCCAAAATCTGACCATTCTGTGTCCATTTATTTTCTTAACCTAAACCACATTTCGGAGGGTTTCAGCTTTCAAAAGGGTAATTTATACAACCAATGGATGAATTTAACGTCCGGTTATAAGCTTTTATTTACATCACATGGATAAGCGGCATAACTTCTGTCAGAGAGTGTATGGATCCATTACTTTGCCAATAAATAAATGTTTAAGTAAAAATGGGGATAGAGTAGATGAGAATTGGTCAAAGTATAGATGGGACAAACCATCAGGACCGGGAGCTGAGTTCTTTTTAGGTGTCAAGATTGCATCCTTGATCTCCTGTAGGGTAAAGGGTGCATTAAGGAGGTCAAGTTGGGATTGTGAGACTGCAGGAAGGTGTAATCTTTGAAGATAACTACGAATTCCCTCCATTGAAGGTTGAGGGACATTCGCATCCTCCTGTAAGTTATAAAGTTTACTATAATATTGCCTAAATTCATTAGCAATCTCAATTGGGTGGAATGTCCTAGACCCGTCCTTTTTATCCAGTCTATCCTACTTCTGCACATCTTCTTTTTAACCCTTCTGGAAAGTAGTTTCCCCGCCCTGTCCTCCATGGAATAGCATTATGATTTGGATTTCTTTAGATTTTTCTCATAAGTAAATAGTAGTAATCCCCTAATTTGTTGCCTTTTTACTTGAGGGGTGTTTTTTATTTCATGTTTCTAGATTACTTAGGATGTCTAATAGATTGCGCAATTCCTTTTCTCTATTTCGCTTTTCCGCTGCCGCCACTTTTATGAAGATCCCCCTAACAAAGGCTTTATGAGCCTCCCAAACTATCTCTTCAGAGGTCGCCCCATTGTCATTGGTGGAGGAAAATTCCTGGAGTTGTGTTGTAACCAAATCTACGGTTTCTTTTTTAGAGAGTAAATTTTCGTTGAGTCTCCATTTAAAAGATCTTGGGACTAATTAGGCATCCGCAATGTGTATAGAGATTGGGGCATGATCAGACCAGGACGCAATACCAATATCAGCAGATTTACACCTGAGAAGGAGGTTATCCTCAAAAAATGATCAATGCGACTGTAAGAGTTGTGCCTGGGGGAAAAGAAAGTGCACTGCTCAAAAAAATAAAGGGAACACTAAAATCCCACATCCTAGGTATCACTGAATTAAATATTCCAGCTGCAAGTCTTTATTCAGTACATAGTGGAATGTGGTGGGAACAATAAAACATAAAAATGATCAATGTAAATCACAATATCCCATGGAGGTCCGGATTTGGAATGATACTCAAAATCAAAGTGGGAAATCAAATTACAGGCTGATCCAACTTCAGTGGAAATGCCTCAAGACAAGGAATGATGCTCAGCAGTGTGTATGGCCTCCCTCTAATGCCTGGGCGATTCTCCTGATGAGGCGGCGGATGTTCTCCTGAGGGATCTCTTCCCAGACCTGGATTAAAGCATTCCCAACTCCTGGACAGTCTGTGGTGCAATTTTGCGTTGGTGGATGGATCAAGACATGATGTCCCAGATGTGCTCGATTGGATTCAGTTCTGGGGGATGGGCAGGCCAGTCCATAGCATTAATGTCTTCATCTTGCAGGAACTGCTGACACATTTTAACCACATGAGGTCTGCATGTCATGCATCAGAAGGAACTGAAGTCCCACTCCACCTGCATATGGTCTCACTACTGGTCTGAGGATCTCATCCTGGTACCTAATGGCAGTCAGGCTAGCAGATGGAGGGCTGTGCGGCCTTCCAATGAAATGCCTCCCCACACCATTACTGACCCACTGCCAAACCCGTCATGCTGGTGATTGTTGTAGGCAGCAGAACTTTGTCCACGGCGTCTCCAGACTCTGTCACATGTGCTCAGTTTGAACCTTCTCTTATCCGTGAAGAGAACAGGGTGCCAATGTCATATCTGCCAATCTGGGTGTTCTCTGACAAATGCCAGTTGCCCTGCACGGTGTTGGGCTGTAAGCACAACACCCACTTGTAGACGTCGGGCGCTCATACCACCATCATGGAGTCTGTTTCTGACAGTTTGAGCAGACACATGGATGTTAGTGGCCTGGTGGAGGTCATTTTGCAGAGCTCTGACACTGCTCCTCCTGTTCTTCCTTGCACAAAGTAGGAGGTAGCGGTCCTGATGCTGGGTTGTTGCCCTCCTACAGCCCCTTCCACGTCTCCTGGTGTACTGGCCTCTCTCCTGGTATCAGCTCCATGCTCTGGACACTGTGCGGCTACACACAGCTACTCTTATTGCCACAGCTCGCATTGATGTGCCATCCTGGATGAGCTGCACTACCTGAGCAAGTTCAGTAGGTTGTAGACACCACCTCATACTACTGTACAGTACCTCTAGGGGTGAGAGCAATGATAAAATGCAAAAGTGACCAAAACAAGAACCAAAAAGGATGAGAATAGAGAAATGGTCTGTGGTCACCACTTGCAGAACCTCTCCTTTATAGGGGGTGTCTTGCTAATTGCCGATCATTTGTACCTGTTGTCTGTTCCATTTGCACAACAGCAGGAGAAATTGATTCATAATTGGTGTTGCTTTGCTACTGGAGAGGTATATTTCACAGAAGTGGGATTGACTTGGAGTTACATGGTGTTGTGTTAGTGTTCCCTTTATTTTTTTGAGCAGTGTATAATCCCTCTCTTTTTTTTTTTAATCAGATAAATTTTTATTGAACAGATTTTATCATACAATATTATTCATATCAACTGAATAATTTGAACAGAGTAACATTCTTATTTAACCCTCAGTCCCCCACCCCTTCCCCAACCCCTTCCGACAGCATCTCCATTTCTTCTTCTTTATTGAGGCAAAGAGTGTAGACAAGAAAAATAAAAGACTTCTATTACTCTCAATGATATAAAACAAGCAAAGGTAAAAATATCACAGAGAATGGTGAATAAAATACATTACATGTTAGAGATCTCATCTCTTACAGTCCGTTATATTGCAGCTAGGGCGCCCAAATTTTTTCATGCATATTCATTTTACCTCTTTTTTCATAAATACCCCTTTCCAAGTGTACAGTTAGGTCCATAAATATTTGGACAGAGACAACATTTATCTAATTTTGGTTCTAGACATTACCACAATGAATTTGAAACAAAACAAATCAGATGCAGTTGAAGTTCAGACTTTCAGCTTTCATTTGAGGGTATCCACATTAAAATTGGATGAAGGGTTTAGGAGTTTCAGCTCCTTAACATGTGCCACCCTGTTTTTAAAGGGACCAAAAGTAATTGGACAATTGACTCCAAGGCTATTTCATGGACAGGTGTGGGCAATCCCTTCATTATATCATTCTCAATTAAGCAGATAAAAGGGCTGGTGTTGATTTGAGGTGTGGTGTTTGCATTTGGAAGGTTTAGCTGTGAAGGAAACATGCGGTCAAAGGAGCTCTCCATGCAGGTGAAACAAGCTATCCTTAAGCTACAAAAAACAGAAAAAACCCATCCGAGAAATTGCTACAACTTTAGGAGTGGCAAAATCTACAGTTTGGTACATTCTGAGAAAGAAAGAAAGCACTGGTGAACTCATCAATGCAAAAAGACCTGGGAGCCCACGGAAGACAACAGTGGTGGATGATCGCAGAATACTCTCCATGGTGAAGAAGAACCCGTTCACAACATCAACTGAAGTCCAGAACACTCTCCAGGAGGTAGGCGTATCAATATCCAAATCTACCATAAAGAGAAGACTGCATGAAATTAAATACAGAGGGTTCACTGCACGGTGCAAGCCACTCATAAGCATCAAGAATAAAAAGGCTAGGCTGGACTTTGCTAAAAAAACATCTAAAAAAGCCAGCACAGTTCTGGAAGAACATTCTTTGGACAGATGAAACCAAGATCAACCTCTACTAGAATGATGGAAAGAGAAAAGTATGGCGAAGGCGTGGTACAGCTCATGATCCAAAGCATACCACATCATCTGTAAAACATGGCGGAAGCAGTGTGATGGCTTGGGAATGCATGGCTGCCAGTGGCACTGGGTCACTAGTGTTTATTGATGATGTGACACAGGACAGAAACAGCCGAATGAATTCTGAGGTATTCAGAGCCATACTGTGTGCTCAGATCCAGCCAAATGCAGCCAAACTGATTGGTCGTCGTTTCATACTACAGATGGACAATGACCCAAAACATAAAGCCAAAGCAACCCAGGAGTTTATTAAAGCAAAGAAGTGGAATATTCTTGAATGGCCAAGTCAGTCACCTGATCTCAACCCAATTGAACATGCATTTCACTTGTTAAAGACTAAACTTCAGACAGAAAGGCCCACAAACAAACAACAACTGAAAACCACCGGGTGAAGGCCTGGAGAGCATCAAAAAGAAGGAAACACAGCGTCTGGTGATGTCCATGAGTTCAAGACTTCAGGCAGTCATTGCTAACAAAGGGTTTTCAGCCAAGTACTAGAAATGAACATTTTATTTACAATTATTTAATCTGTCCAATTACTTTTGGTCCCTTTAAAAACAGGGTGGCATGTTATGTTACGGTAGCTGAGGAGTGCAGGTAAAAAAGGAAATACACCAGAGCAGTTGGAATCTATGAGATTGCAGTACCCTGACTAACCACCGCAACTAGAGGCAGCCGTGGAGCGTTCCTACGATGGCCTAGACGCCTCGTCACAGCCCGAGAAACCAACTACACCTAAAGATAGAAATAGGAAAGCTATCTGCCCCGGAGCAGAACCCCAAAGATAATAGAAAGCCCCCAAACATGTAATGGCGGTTAGACAAGAGGAAATACTGACACAGAAAGAAAATAGTATGAGCAAACGCTGGGGCCCAAACTATCTAAATAGAAAAGGACAGGAAGGGTACTTACTGCAATCCCAAAAACCCTGAAAAACACCAACTCTACTAATTTCAAAATCACCTGAGATCACACGACCTCTACCACCTAAATTAGTTCTCTGGTGTAACAAAAACAGCAGCCACTGAAAAAACTGCAAAAAGCAAAAGTACAAACACAGTGGCTGGACTAAACTGAGAGGGCAAAAGCCCCCGGAGGGGACCCAGAAGGCCCCCACAGAAGTGCAGGACAAAATGCAAAAATATAGCAAAAACACAAAATAAGAAATTGTCTTATCTGATAGCAGGAGATGCAGACACGACACAGCAGGCTACAAGGGAAACTGGAAAGAAGGATTCAGACCAGAACAATTGATCACCGGCAACCCTGATGGGAAAATGACTCCCCTAAATAAGACCAATCAGTAACACCTGATTCCCAATCCTCACTAGTACCGCTTGTAACCACCAGAGGGAGCCTCTGCTCAGAACTCATCTCAAACCCATTCACAACAGTACCCCCCCTTGAGGAGGGGTCACCGAACCCTCATTTGAGCAACCAGGTCGGTCAGGATGAGTTCTATGATACGCACGGATAAGTCTCCTAGCATGGATGTCCGAAGCAAACACCCAAGAATTATCTTCCTGACCATAACCTCTCCATTTAACCAAATACTGGAGTCTTCGTCTAGAAAAACGAGAATCCAATATTTTCTCAACCACATACTCCAGATTGCCCTCAACCAAAACAGGGTCAGGAGGCACAGCAGCAGGAACCACTGGCTCAACAAACCTCTTCAACAAGGACTTGTGGAACACGTTATGGATCTTAAATGTCCCTGGAAGAAGCAAACGAAAAGAAACAGGATTAATAATCTCCATGATCTTATAAGGTCCAATGAA
>JARQOD010007253.1:0-39805 GCA_033576555.1 Oophaga sylvatica | reverse complement strand
GGGTATCGCCGATATTTTTTGGGTATCGGCGATACCATTCCGATTCCGATACTTTTGGATATCGGAAAGTATCGCTCAACTCTATTCTGGACTCATCTGTTTCTCCGGAAAGTGTAATTCCTTGGTCTCCCAGTTAATCGTAGGGTTCTGAGCCTGCAGCCATGGTAGCCCTAAAATAATGGAAAGTGGGGAGAAGAGATAAGCATAAAAGACAGTTTTTCTTGATGATCTTTACCCATAAGGACCCTCAAAGGCTCCGTTTCCTGATCCACTGGTCCAGAGGTCAGCAGGGAGCCATCCACAGTCTCCATCTGTACTGGAGAAGCCTTCTTCACTGAACGTATCCCCTGTTTCAGAGCAAAGGAGATATCCATAAAATTTCCACTTGCCCCTGAGTCGATCATAGCAGAGCTAGACACCCAGACTGAGTCAACCCAGAGTTTGATGGAAAGGAAGCAATGAGAATTGTTTTTCTTACAACTCAGCTGGGACAACCGCTGAGGAAACTTGAAAAATTACAGCGTTTACACAGTCATCGTCCTCAGAAGTAACGGAGTTTAAGTCCGAGAAATCAATATCTGTTGCTGCAGATCTCTCTGGAGCCTGAGGCTCGGACCTGACAGATCTCCTCTCGCAACACTCACAGTGAATGACTGCTGCAGTAGTCTTATGAGAACGGCTGGTGCAGTTTATAATGAAGTGCCCTGACTTACCACAGTAGAAACATAGATTTTCCTTTAAACGATGTTCTTTGCGTGCATCACTAACCCGTCTTTGTAGAGTCCACCTGCATGGGTTCAGGTTCTGGTTCCCGTGTGATCCTACTCAAAGGTTCCTTAGCTGAGGAGGAAGGTAGAAAAAGGTTAGTGCGATTACTTTCGAACCATCTCTCTTGTCTGCGTTCAGTCAGATGAGCATCAATACTTATGCAGTAGTTAATAAAGTCACCTAACGCAGTGGGAGGGTCGGCACAAGCAAGTTCATCCTTAATCAGTGCAGACAACCCTTTCCGAAAAATAGATTTTTTGGCGGAACTGTCCCAAGTGGTATCGAGGGCCCATCTCCTGAAATCCAAGGCATATTCGGCTACTGAGCGCTTACGTTGGGCAAAGTTAACATGGCAGCTTCAGCTGTTGCACCTCGATTGGGGTCATCAAACACCTGCCCCATGGCTGAAATGAAAACATCAAGATGATTCAAACATTCATCCCCAGTCTCAATCAGAGGGTTTGCCCATATCAAAGCCTTGTTGGTAAGCAACATGATTATAGTAAGCACTTTAGATCGTTCAGTGGGAAATTGTGAAGCATGTGCAGAGAAAAATAGATTGCATTGGTTAATAAATCCCCTGAATTTCTCATGTTCACCACCAAAATGAAAAGGGGGTAACTTGGGGATCCCAGAACTCGGGGTTATGGCAGGAGCCTGGACTCGTTCCTCTAGAGCCTCAATCCTGGCTCGTAAATCCTGGGTAGTTTGTCCAAACACTTGCAAATTGTGATTAGTGAGGTCCTGTAGGCTTGCAAAACGGGTCTTTAAAGTCTGTATATCTGCAAGGATTGTATCAGTCACTCCGCAAAGCTCCTTTATGCGAGCCTCCATCTTCCAGATCTTTTAAGGCAGAAGTTCTGGAAGGAGAAGAGGAAAGAAAAAAAAAAAAAAAAACACAATAGTGTTTACCTGTGATAACACTTTAGAGTAAAATTAAGGGAATGCGCTCACCTGGAATGGTTGTGAGAAGTCACAACCACTGTCATCACAGAAGGTATAAATGGACATCTGATATCTACAGTCACAGCAGACACGGCCTTCCCAGACCCAGCAGACACTAACGTTGGCTTCAGAATCTTGTAATGTATGGTATACCGTTCATATAGCGTCTTGTGCTTGGGTGCGAGGAAAACACATGAGACACAGGTTTGATACGGAAGGACTTGTATTACTTCATACAAGTAGGCAAAGGGTCACACAGTTTGCAGGTACAGAGGCAGGAGACACAGCAGGCCAAAGTAACTTTAAGTTCAGCAATAACTCTCCACAACAGGTTCAGGATCTCTTCTCTGTTACCGTAATTCCCTTGCAAACGTGGATTTAACAAACAGCAGGTTTCCAGAGTCCACAAGTGTTCCAAAGTTCCTCAGTAGGAAATGGCTGCAGTACCAAGTCCAAGGTTTCCAGGAGTCAGGTCACAGGCTCACTGCAGGCTTGATTCTGAAGCACTGATTGCTCAGCTGAGGCTGCTTAAGAGGCAAGAGGGAGAGAATCAGGGCGGGAACATGAAAGCTGGAAACTCCATAATGACTGAGGGCAAGATAGCTGCAGCAAGACAGAAAGCAAAATGGCCGACGGAAAAAACTGAGTTTCAAGAAACATGTCAAAAGAGACAAAGAACCTTACAGGTACTACTGTTCATTTCAAGGGACCTCTTTTTTGCATACAAGTATGGTCATGGAAGGCTTTTTTATATTTATCACATCTCTTCCTGCACCCATGTATACCCATAATTGCACTTAGTCCGTTCATGAGGCTCTTCATGCACTTTGATCAAAAGTGCCAAATTCTAGTTATACTGCTTACTACAGTCATGGACAAAAGTTTTGAGAATGACACAAATATTATATTTTCACATGATCTGCTGCCTCTGGTTTTTATGTGTGTTTGACAGATGTTTTTATCACAGACAGAAATAATAATAATTGCAAACATATGAGTAACAAAAGCTTATATTGACAGTTAGAATGAGTTAATGCAGCAAGTCAATATTTGCAGTGTTGAGCCTTCTTCTTCAGGACCTCTGCAATTCTCCCTGGCATGCTCTCAATCAACTTCTGGACCAAATCCTGACTGATAGCAGTCCATTCTTGCACAATCAATGCTTTCATTTTGTCAGAATTTTTAGGTTTTTGTTTGTCCACCCGTCTCTTGATGATTGACCACAAGTTCTCAATGGGATTAAGATCTGGGGAGTTTCCAGGCCATGGACCCAAAATCTCTATGTTTTGTTCCCTGAGCCATTTAGTTATCACCTTTGCTTTATGGCAAGGTGCTCCATCATGCTGGAAGAGGCATTGTTGATCGCCAAACTGCTCTTGGAGGGTTGGGAGAAGTTGCTCTTGGAGGACATTCTGGTACCATTCTTTATTCATGGCTGTGTTTTTAGGCAAGACTGTGAGAGAGCCGATTCCCTTGGCTGAGAAGCAACCCCACACATGAATGGTTTCAGGATGCTTAACAGTTGGCATGAGACAAGACTGGTGGTAGCGCTCACCTTGTCTTCTCCAAATGAGGCGTTTTTCCTGATGTCCCAAACAATCGAAAAGGGGATTCATCAGAGAAAATGACTTTACCCCAGTCCTCAGCAGTCCACTGCCTGTACCTTTTGCAGAATATCAGTCTGTCCATGATGTTTTTTCTGGAGAGAAGTGGCTTCTTTGCTGCCCTCCTTGAGACCAGGCCTTGCTCCTAGAGTCTCTGCCTCACAGTGCGTGCAGATGCACTCACACCTGCCTGCTGCCATTCCTGAGCAAGCTCTGCACTGCTGGTAGCCCGATCCCACAGCTGAAACACTTTTAACCCTGCTTTTCTGTTCGGGTTTACTATACACTTGTTATGTTCGGGTCATTTTTGACCCGAACCTATTAAAATGTTGTTTTGAACCACTGAAAAGTTCTTTTTGAATACCTGTTGCATTATTATACTGTGTGTGATCATAGTTGTTCATTATCAAAGAAAAATTAAATAAAAAAACTTAATTTTTTTAAATTTTGTGTTTGATTAATGTAAAACAGCCTAATTGCATTTTACACCAAAGTAACAAACTTGTGCTTAAATAATCAACTATATCTTTTACAACAACATCAACAACAACTTTAGGTAACTATTAGTACAACTAACTTAAAACTAAAAATAAATTTTAACAGTATAAAAGCATTTTGAAAAAAAATAGTAAAAAATAATCAGAAAAAAATAAAAATTTCAGTTTTTTTCAAAAAAAGGTTTCTACTAATCTATTTTTTGCAATTAGCACAACAATAATAAACATGTCTGTTGCATATATATTTTTCACAATTAAAACAATCATATTTGTTTGCGGTCACTGGCAGGAGGACAAAAGCTGCATCTTTTTCTTTTTTTGCTTGTAGGTGTGCTTGTGAAGGATGTTTCGGTAGCAGAGCTGATGGAGGGTGTGTTTTGAGCTTGGTTCTGGATTCTTTCAACAATTTTAATTGATCCTTCACTTCTTGGATGTATTTTTCTCTCTGTCACATAAGGCCTAATAAGGGATTGTCCTAATTCCTCCAGAAACAGTCGTCTTTTATGTAGTTTATTTTTATTATCTAAAGGAACAGCAGGCCTTTAGATACAGCAATAAAAATTGTACTGAAAGACAATGCGTATGGTTTGTACTGAAATCATTTGTATACATGTATCCATCCATTTATGTCCATCTGTTCACCTAAAGCAACTAGATAACTTGATAAACAATAGTAGATGCAATAAGTAGTCTCAAAATAAACTAAAAATCCTTTGTTTTACTCAAAAAATGGCTGTAGATTAGTATAAAAGGCTAACGGGTCATTTTTGACCCGAACATAACAAGTGTATAAAAAACTGTAGCGCAAAAAGTAAAGCACCGAAAAAAAAAATAAAGTACCCTTAGTATGAACCCGTAAATTAGGAAAATAGAAGGAACCACAAGTTTCAAAATCAAAAAATGAATGAATAAAATAATATCTAATTTCCAAAACGGGTCATTTTTGACCCGAACAGAACAGCAGGGTTAAGAGACGGTCCTGGCGCTTGCTGGTCTTTCTTGGGTGCCCTGGAGCCTTTTTGGCAACAATGGAACCTCTCTCCTTGAAGTTCTTGATGATGCGATAGATTGTTGACTGAGGTGCAATCTTTCTAGCTGCGATACTCTTCCCTGTTAGGCCATTTTTGTGCATTGCAATGATGACTGCACGTGTTTCTTTAGAGATAACCATGGTTAACAGAAGAGAAACAATGATGCCAAGCACCAGCCTCCTTTTAAAGTGTCCAGTGGTGTCATTCTTACTTAATCATGACAGATTGATCTCCAGCCATGTCCTCATCAACACCCACACCTGTGTTAATGGAGCAATCACTGAAAAGAGGTTAGCTGGTCCTTTAAGGCAGGGCTGCAATGATGTTGAAATGTGTTTTGGGGGATAAAGTTCATTTTCTAGCCAAATATTGACTTTGCAAGTAATTGCTGTTAAGCTGATCACTCTTTATAACATTCTGGAGTATATGCAAATTGCCATTAGAAAAAGTGAAGCAGTAGACTTTGTAAAAATTAATATTTGTGTCATTCTCAAAACTTTTGGCTATGACTGTAGAGTTGAGCGAAGCAGGTCAGTCAGTTTAAAAAAAGACCGACTTTCGCCAAAGTCGGGTTTCGCTGAACGAAACCTGACTATAGCGTGAGGTCGGTCACGTGTTCGGCGACCATAGAGCCAAAGTCGGTTTTCCCATAATGCTTCCAGGGCATTTTCTCAGCCAATTATTATTATTATTATTATAGATTTTTATAGCGCCATTTATTCCATGGCGCTTTACATGTGAAGAGGGGCAAGTATAGACAAGTACAGTAAACATGAGCAATACAAGGCACACACAAGTACAGAAGGAGAGAGGACCCTGCCCGCAAGGGCTCACAGTCTACAGGGATGGGTGAGGATACACTAGGAGAGGGAAGAGCTGATCGTGCGGTGGTTCAGTAGACTGATGATCACTGCAGGTTGTAGGCTTGTCGGAAGAGGTGGGTCTTCAGGTTCTTTTTGAAGGTTTCCATGGTAGGCGCGAGTCTGATGTGTTGGGGTAGAGAGTTCCAGAGTATGGGAGAGGCACGGGAGAAGCTTTGTATGCGGTTGTGGGAAGAAGAGATAAGAGGGGAGTAGAGGAGGAGATCTTGAGAGGATCGAAGGTTGCGTGTGGGTATGTGCCGGGAGACCATGTCACAGATGTATGGAGGAGACAGATTGTGGATGGCTTTGTAGGTCATGGTTAGGGTTTTGAACTGGAGCCTCTGAACGATAGGAAGCCAGTGAAGGGCTTGGCAGAGAGGAGAGGCTGGGGAATAGCGGGGAGACAGGTGTATTAGTCGTGCAGCAGAGTGCAGGATGGATTGGAGTGGTGCCAGAGTGCTAGAGGGAAGGCCAGAGAGTAGGAGGTTGCAGTAGTCGAGGCGGGAGATGATGAGGGCATGCACTAGTGTTTTTGTACTTTCATGGTCAAGGAATGCACGGATCCGGGAAATATTTTTGAGTTTGAGACGGCAGGAGGAGGCTAGGGTTTGGACATGTGGCTTGAAAGAGAGGGCAGAGTCGAGGATCACTCCGAGGCACCGAGCGTGCGGGACTGGGGAAAGTGAGCAGCCATTGATGTTAATGGACAGGTCTGGTGTGGGGGGTAGAGTGAGATGGGGGAAAGATGATAAATTCTGTTTTGTCCATGTTCAGTTTTAGAAAGCGAGCAGAGAAGAAAGCAGAAATAGCAGACAGACATTGTGGGATTTTGGTCAGTAAGGAGGTGAGGTCAGGTCCAGATAGGTAGATCTGCGTGTCGTCGGCGTAGAGATGATACTGAAGACCATGGGATTCTATGAGCTGTCCCAGGCCGAGGGTGTAGATGGAGAAGAGTAGGGGTCCAAGAACTGAGCCTTGGGGAACACCGACAGACAGGGGGCGAGGTGAGGAGGTGATGTGGGAGAGGGAGACACTGAAAGTTTGGTTTGTTAGATATGATGAGATCCAGGATGGGGCCAAGCCTGTGATGCCAAGAGATGAGAGAATCTGTAACAGGAGGGAATGGTCCACAGTGTCGAAGGCAGAAGACAGGTCCAGGAGAAGGAGGACAGAGTAGTGACGCTTGCTCTTGGCGGTTAGTAGATCGTTGGTGACTTTAGTTAGGGCAGTTTCAGTTGAGTGATGCAGTCGGAAGCCTGATTGTAAGCGGTCAAAGAGGGAGCAGGAGGAGAGGTAGGAGGACAGTTCAAGATGGACATGCTGTTCCAGTAGTTTGAGGCATAAGGGAGAAGAGATATCGGGCGATAGCTAGACACAGAGGATGGGTCAAGGGAGGTCTTTTTGAGAATGGGTGTGATCGAGGCATGTTTGAAGGATGAGGGGAAGACACCATTTGTAAGTGAGAGGTTGAAGAGGTGTGTTAGAGTAGGGGTGAAGACAGTGGCGAGGCTAGGGATGAGGTGGGATGGCAGCGGGTCAAGCGTGCAAGTGGTGAGGTGTGATCTTGATAGGAGGGTGGAAAGCTGATCTTCTGTCATGGTGGAGAAGTTGGCTTTGGAGGAAGAGGGTTGAGCAGCTAAGAGGGGCAATGGGGGCTGTGGGCCAAAGCTTTCTCTGATCGTATCGATCTTCTGCTTAAAGAAAGAGGCAAAGTCTTCAACAGAAATGAGAGGAGAAGGGGGAGGTGCTGGGGGACAGAGTAGAGAATTGAAAGTGTTGAAGAGCTGTTTAGGGTTGTGAGACAGGGAGGATATGAGAGATGAGAAGTAAGTTTGCTTTGCAGCAGTGAGTGTGGATTTGAAGCTGGTGAGGGACTGCTTGTATGCGGTTAGGTGCTCGGCAGAGCGGGATTTTTTCCATCTCCGCTCAGCAACCCTGGAAGCCCGTCTCAGTTCTTTGGTGAGGCTGGTCAGCCAGGGCTGCCTGTTGATTGTACAAGTTTTGCTATGTGTGAGGGGGGCAGCCGAATCAAGTGCTGCTGTTATTGCAGTGTTATAAAAGGTGGCAGCAAAATCTGCCAATAAGCCAATAAGCAAGGACACAGACTGTGGGCAATGCGATGACATGGGCAGCAGCCACAACCATCCTAGAGATGGGCATTGCAGGGATTGGCTTGCTTTGTGTGGCGTCACAGTGCCTATAAAAGCCCTCACCGCCGACCTCCATTTTACTTCTGCCGATCTTAGTGCAGGGAGAGGTTGCTGACGCTGGTTCTCTGCAGGGAGAGCATTAGGCAGGCAAACAACATTAATTTTGTGCTTGTGCTCATAGGGATTAGCTGTACACTTAGTGTGCAGTGACAGGGCAAGATTTTCTGGTGTGCAGCAGTGTTGGTTCTTAGGCTACCTGCCAGTGACAGGGGAGGAATTGCTTGTGTGGAGCAGCAGAGCTGATTATTAGGCTGCCTGCCAGTGAGAGGGGAGGAATTGCTTGTGTGGAGCAGCAGAGCTGATTATTAGGCTGCCTGCCAGTGGCAGGGGATGAATTTCTGTGTGCAGCAGCAGAGCTGATTATTAGTCAGCCCGCTATCTATTGCTGTGTGTACCCTGATGTGCAGACTGCTTTTAACACAGCACCTACACAGCACTAATAGTTGATTTTTTTTTCTGCACAGTTACAGAGTGTTCATTTTTTCCAACACTGTATAGAGCTGTACGCTCCTCAGACTACCGTGGACCGGCTGGTATCATGGACAAATACATACTGACTATCTGTGTGTGACTCTGGACATATATACGGAGATTTCAATTTTCCCCAACACTGTATACAGCTGTACGCTACTGATACAGTACACTTTTTCTGATTTTCATCTTCTGGTGTTATCCAGACTGGGCCTCTGACCGTGTGTGTTACTCCTGAAATATATATGGAGATTTACAATTCCCCCAACACTGTATACAGCTGTACGCTACTGATAGAGTACACTTTTCTGATTTTCATATTCTAGTGTTATCCAGACTGGGCCTCTGACTGTGTGTGTTACTCCTGAAATATAAATGGAGATTTACAATTTCCCCAACACTGTATACAGCTATACATTACTGATAGAGTAACTTTTCTGATTTTCATATCCTAGTGTTATCCAGACTGGGCCTCTGACCGTGTGTGTTACTCCTGAAATATAATATGGAGATTTTCAATTCCCCAAACACTGTATACAGCTGTACGCTACTGATAGAGTACACTTTTCTGATTTTCATATTCTGGTGTTATCCAGACTGGGCCTCTGACTGTGTGTGTGTTACTCCTGAAATATAAATGGAGATTTACAATTTCCCCAACACTGTATACAGCTATACGTTACTGATAGAGTACACTTTTCTGATTTTCATATTCTAGTGTTATCCAGACTGGGCCTCTGACTGTGTGTGTTACTCCTGAAATATATAAGGAGATTTACAATTCCCCCAACACTGTATACAGCTGTACGCTACTGATAGAGTACACTTTTCTGATTTTCATTTTCTGGTGTTATCCAGACTGGGCCTGTGACCGTGTGTCGTACTCCTGAAATATATACGGCGATGTAAAATTAACCCAGACCTGTATATGGCTGTACGCTTCTGATACTGTACCCTTTTTTGGTTTTTATATTCTAGTGTAATCCATACTGAGCCTTTGAGAGTCTGTGTCTGTTACTCCGGAAATATATACTGAGATTAAAATTTTTCACCTTCACCGTGTACAGCTGTACGCTTCTGATACTGTACCATATATCTGCTGTTATTTTGGGTACATTTCCACAAACATGAGGAAGAATGGTGGACGAGGCCGCGGATGTGGTCGTGGGGGGCCACCTGCTACTAATGGTGGTGGTGCATCTGCTGGTAGTGCCAAAAGCACAATAGCACCTAAGGCAGGAGGTGTTGAGCCTGCCTCATCGTCTGGCACCAGAAGGCCTGGAAGGCTCACTTTTCTGGGATTACATAAACCACTTTTAAAGCCGGAGCAGCAGGAACAGGTTTTGACTTACATTGCCGAAATAGCCTCCAGCTCTATCTCCTCCTCTTCTGAAGTTTCAAAAGCTCCAAGCACTGAGTCGTCAGTGCAGTCTCCTGATCAGGATCAACTCCTTTCCTTGTGTCCTTCACCCCCACCAAAAGTGAAGTATGCGGCAGGCCACACTTCAGATTACTCCATGGAGCTCTTTTCACATACCATGCCTGGGTTATCAAGTCAAATCCTGAATTCCCCAGTCCAAGATGAATCTGACATGGAGTGCACTGATGCACAGCCACTGCTAGATGATTGTGCTGGTACATTCAACCACAGCACTACATTGCCATCGCTGTGCACTGAGCCAGAATGTGACCCTGATGAAACTCAGGTGCCCCTTCCCGTATTCTCTACCACCTTAGACGGTGACACAGAGGAAGGTGCAGATGAAATTAAAGAGGATGTGATGAATGACCCAGTTGTTGACCCGGATTGGCATCCAGTGGGGGAAGAGGGTGCCGTTGGCAATAGCTCAGAAGAGGAGAAGGATCCGCAGCAGGTATCGACATCGCAGCTGGGGTTATCTGGCAGGCCCGTAGCAGTCCAAAAAGGTGTTAAAAAAACAAAAAGAGTTGCAGGACAGCTTAGCCAGACGGTCAAATTAGCACAGCGTGCAAGCCCTGAAAATTTATACCATAGAAGGAAGAGTCCAGTGTGGCACTTTTTAGAACAAAATTCTATTGATGAGGCAAAGGTTATCTGTAAAAAGTGCCGAAGGACCTTTAGCCGAGGGAAAAATCTCAGAAATTTGAATACCAGTTGCATGCTTAGACATTTACTGAACATGCACTTGCAAGAGTGGATGGACTACAAAACCTCAGGTAGCACATGTGCACCGGCTCCGACTGAAGTTATGAAGTTAGCCAGCAACGCTCCATTGCTTCCCTCACTGTAAGCCCACTGGTTGGCACACCACCCGCAAGAAATGTTGAGGTGTCATTACAAGCCCAAAGCAGTCAGGGAATCATAATGTTTTTGCAATGAAAGACTGCATCTAGGCCATCACCACCACCACCATCACCATCACCAACCCCCTCTCAGTCCGTCATGTCCACCGATAGTTCCCCCATATGCAGCTCTCAAGTCCAGCTCACCCTATCAGACAATCTGAGTACGACAAGAAAGTACTCATCCTCTCATCCGCGTACACTGGGTTTGAACGCCTACATTGCCAAACTGATCTCATTAGAGATGATGCCCTTCCTTTGGTTGAAAGCGCAGCGTTCAGAGACCTCTTGGCCAACGCTGTCCCATGCTATGACCTACCCAGTCGGCACTTCTTTTCTAGAAAAGCCATCCCTGCACTCCACCTGCATGTGAAAGAGCGAATTGTCCATGCACTCAAACAATCAGTGAGTGGAAAGGTGCACCTTACAACAGATGCATGGGCTAGTAGGCATGGCCAGGGCCCATACGTGTCCATCACTGCGCACTGGGTTAATGTGGTGGATGCAGGGTCCACAGGGGACAGCGGCGGTGGGACAGTGCTGCCTATCCCACTGTATAGGCAACAGTTGACTGTAGGCGTTCGACCCTCCTCCTCCTCCTCCAGAAGCGAAAGCTCGTCAACAGAGCGCAGTCGCACCAGCACTCCATCCGAAGCTGCCAGTGTTGCACACGAGGTGTCCCACCATCGAACAGCTAGTGGTAAGCATCAGCAGGCTGTTTTAAAAATGATGTCTTTGGCCGACTACTTGCGGCGAGAAACTGAGTCATGGCTCGGCAGTATACATCTTGAGTAAGGAAAGGTAGTCAGTGATAACGGCTTCTTAAATAATTATCCAGAGTTAACAGCCCTGCTCCATAAAGTGCGAAGACTGTGCTCGCACATCCGTCGCTCGCCTGAAAACTCCAGTCGCATGCAGATGCTACAGCGATCGCTCCACCTCCCCAAGCACCACCTAATCATAGACGTTGCAACAAGGTGAAACTCCACCATGCACATGGTTGAGAGGCTGTGCGAACAGAGGCAGGCTGTAATGCATTAATGGGAGAATACACGGGCAGGCAGTTTGAGGGCAGACATGGAGTTGTCGGGTGTGCAGTGGTCAAAGCTGAAAGACCTCTGTAAAGTCCTTCAGTGTTTTGAGGAATGCACACGGCTGGTAAGCTCAGACGACACCATCATAAGCATGAGCATCCCACTTATGCGTCTGCTCATGCAAACTTTGACGCACATTAAGGATCAGGCATCTGCAGCGGAGGAGGAAGAGGAGGAAGAGGGATGCCTTGATGACAGTCAGCCATTGTCTGCTCAGGGGACTGTCATGGAAGAGGTGGAGGAAGAAGAGGAAGAGGAGGAGGAGGAGGAGGGGTGGGGATGATTATTTTGGGGAGGAGGATGCTTCACAGGGGGCAAGCGAAAATGTTGGATTGCCAAGTTCAGGTCCAGGGTTTGTGCGTGACTGGAGGGATGTGGATTTGGCAGAAAGTGCTCCTCCACCCACCACTGGTAGTGCATCACTGACACCTGGAACATTGGCTCTCATGTGTGATTATGCCTTGCTGATCCTAAAAAGGGACCCCCACATTGCCAAAATGATGAAGGATGACGACTACTGGTTGGCCAGCATCCTCGATCCACGCTATAAAGGAAAATTACAGAACATAATGCCACTGGAGAACCTAGAGCTAATATTGGCGAACAAACGAGCAACTCTTGTAAACCGTTTGTTAAGGCATTCCCAGCAACAGCAGCGGTGCAGGTTCGACCATGTGCCGTACTGGGCCAAATGGAAGAGGTGTTCGTGGTGCACACAGCCGAAGTTTCGTTGGAGACAGGTGTTTCATGACCATGTTATGGACTGATTTCTCCAGGACAGCTCACATGCCTCCTGAAATATACACGGAGATTTAGAATATTTTGACTCTACTATATATACCTTGTATCTACTGATACAGTACCCCTTTGTCTTCTTATTATATTCTTGTGTAATCCAGACTGAGCCTGTGAGCATCAGAGTCTACCTCCTGAAATATATACAGAGATTTAGAATATTTTGACTATACTATATATACCTTGTATCTGGTGATACAGTACCCCTTTTTCTGCTTTTGATATTATTGTGTAATACATACTGAGCCTGAGAGTGTCATGCCTGACTCCTGAAATATATACGGAGATTTTGAACATTTTCACTATACTACATAAACCTGCTATCTGGTGATACAGTACCCTTTTTCAGCTTTCTATATTGTGGTCTAATCCATACTGAGCCTGTCACTGTCTGTCTGTTACTCCGGAAATATATACGGAGATTTAAAAATTCCCCCAAAACTGTATACAGCTGCCCGCTTCTGATACAGTACCATATATCTGCTGGTATTTTTGGTACATTTTCAAAAACATGAGGAAGTATGGTGGAAGAAGCCGCGGAAGTGGGCGGGGGGGCCAGCTGGTACTGATGGTGGTGGGGGTGCTTCTGCTGGTAGTGACTAAAGCACAATAGCACCTAAGGCAGGAGGTGTTGAGCCTGCGTCATGATCTGGCTCATGAAGGCCTGGAAGGCTCCCTATTCTGGGAGTAGGTAAAACGCTTTTAACCCATTCACCCCCAAGGGTGGTTTGCATGTTAATGACAGGGCCAATTTTTACAATTCTGACCACTGTTTCTTTATGAGGTTATAACTCTGGAACGCTTCAACGGATCTTCACGATTATGAGAATGTTTTCTCGTGACATATTGTACTTTGCGTTAGTGGTAAAATTTCTTCGATATAACTTGCGTTTATTTTTGAAAAAAACGCAAATATGGCAAAAATTTTGAAAATTTTTGCAATTTTCAAACTTTGAATTTTTATTCCCTTAAAACAGAGAAATATGTCACACAAAATAGTTAATAAATAACATTTTTCACATGTCTACTTTACATCAGCACAATTTTGTAACAAAATATTTTTTTGTTAGGAAATTATAAGGGTTAAAAGTTGACCAGCAATTTCTCATTTTTACAACAAAATTTGTAAAAGCCATTTTTTTAGGGAACACCTCACATTTGAAGTCACTTTGAGGGTCTATATGGCAGAAAATACCCAAAAGTGACAGTATTCTAAAAACTGAACCCTTCAAGGTACTCAAAACCACATTCAAGAAGTTTATTAATCCTTCAGGTGCTTCACAGGAGCTGAAGCAACGTGGAAGGAAAAAATGAATACTTAACTTTTTAGTCACAAAAATTATCTTTTACAAACTTTTTTTCATTTTCACAAGGGTAAAAGGAGGACAGATAAAGTTGTTGTGCAATTTCTCTTGAGGATGCCAATACCCCATATGTGGGGGAAAACCACTGTTTGGACACACGGCAGAGCTCGTAAGGGAAGGAGCGCCGTTTGACTTTTTCAAACCAAAATTGGCTGGAATTGAGATTGGACGCCATGTCGCTTTTGGAGAGCCTCTGATGCGCCTAAACAGTGGAAACCCCCGACAAGTGACACTATTTTGGAAACTAGACCTCCTATGGAACTTATCTAGGTCTGTTGTGAGCACTTTGAACCTCCAAGTGTTTCACAAAAGTTTATAATGCCTGGGTGAGAAAAAAAAAACAATTTTCCACAAAAATGATTTTAGTCCCAAATTTTTCATTTTTCCCAAGGAAATTGGACCCCAAAAGTTGTTGTCCAATTTGTCCTGAGTACGCTGATACCCCATATGTGGGGGGAAAACTGTTTGGGCGCATGGCAGGGCTTGGAAAGGAAGTAATAACGTTTTGAAATGCAGACGTTGATGGAGGTCATGTTCCGTTTGCAGTGCCCCAGATGTGCCTAAACAGTGGAAATCCTCCACAAGTGACCCCATTTTGGAAACTGGACCCCCTAAGGAACTTATCTAGATCTGTGGTGAGCACTTTGAACCCCCAAGTGCTTCACACAAGTTTATAATGCCCGGGCATGAAAATAAAAAATCCTATTTTTTTTCCCACAAAAATTATCTTTTAGTCACCAATTTTTTATTTTCCCAAGGGTAACAGGAGAAATTGGACCACAAACGTTGTCAATTTGTCCTGAGTACACTGACACCCCATATGTGGGGGGGAAACTGTTTGGGCGCACGGCAGGGCTTGGAAAGGAAGTAATAACGTTTTGGAATGCAGACGTTGATGGAGGTCATGTTCCGTCTGCAGTGCCCCAGATGTGCCTAAACAGTGGAAATCCTCCACAAGTGACCTCATTTTGGAAACTGGACCCCCTAAGGAACTTATCTAGATCTGTGGTGAGCACTTTGAACCCCCAAGTGCTTCACACAAGTTTATAATGCCCGGGCATGAAAATAAAAAATCCTATTTTTTCCCACAAAAATTATCTTTTAGTCACCAATTTTTTATTTTCCCAAGGGTAACAGGAGAAATTGGACCACAAACTTTGTCCAATTTGTCCTGAGTACGCTGTTACCCCATATGTGGGGGGAACCACTGTTTGGGCACACGGCAGAGCTCGGAATGGAAGGAGTACCATTTGACTTTTTTTAACCAAAATTGGCTGGAATTGAGATTGGACACCATGTTGCATTTGGAGAGCTCCTGATGTGCCTAAACAGTGGAAAACCCCACAAGTGACCCCATTTTGGAAAGTAGACCCCGTAAGGAACTGATCTAGATCTGTGGTGAGCAATTTGAACTCCCAAGTGCTTCACACAAGTTTATAACGTAGAGCCGTAAAATTAAAAAATCATATTTTTTCCCCAAAAATGATCTTTTCACCCCAATTTTTATTTTCCCAATGGTAACAAGACCCCAAAAGTTATTGTGCAACTTGTCCTGAGTATGCTGATACCCCATTTGTGGGGGTAAGCCACTATTTGGGTGCATGGCAGAGCTCGGAAGGGAAGAAGCGCCGTTTGACTTTTTCAACGCAGAATTGGCTGGACGCCATGTCGTGTTTGGAGAGCTCCTGATGTGCCTAAACAGTGGAAACACTTCACAAATGACACCATTTTGGCAACTAGACCCCTCAAGAAACTTTTCTAGATGTGTGGTGAGAACTTTGAACCCCCCCAGGTGTTTCATTAAAGTTTATGACGCCCGAGCATGAAAATAAAAATCATATTTTTTCCACAAACATAATCTTTTAGTCTCCAACTTTTTATTTTTCCAAGGGTTTCAGGAGAAATTGGACCCCAAAAGTTGTCCAATTTGTCCTGAGTATGCTGATACCCCATATGTTGGAGAAAACTGCTGTATGGGCACACGTCAGGGCTCGGAAGGGAAGTAGTGACGTTTTGGATTGCAGACTTGATGGAATGGTCTGCGGGTGTCATGTCGCATTTGGAGAGCCCCTGATGTGCCTAACCAGAGGAAACCCCACACAAGTGACCCCATTTTGGAAATAGACCCCCCAAGGAACTTATCTAGATGTGTGGTGAGCACTTTGAACCCCGAAGTGCTTCACAGAAGTTTATAACGTACAGCCGTAAAAATAAAAAATCCTTTTTTTTTTTACAAAAATTATTTTTTCGCCCCCAATATTTTATTTTCACAAAGGTCACAGGAGAAATTGGTCCCCAAAAGTTGTTTTCCAATTTGTCCTGAGTACGCTGATACCCAATATGTGGGAGAAAACTACTGTATAGGCACACGTCGGGGCTCAGAAGGGAAGTAGTGACTTTTTGGATTGCAGACTTTGATGGAATGGTCTGCGGGTGTCATGTCGCATTTGGAGAGTCCCTGATGTGCCTAAAGAGTGGAAACCCCCCAATTCTAACTGCAACCCTAACCCCAACACACTCCTAACCCTAGTTCCAACCCTAACCATAACTCTAACCACAAACCTAACTCTAACACACCCGTAACCCTAATACCAACCCTAACCCTAATCCTAACTTTAGGCGCAACCCTAACCCTAACTTTAGGCGCAACCCTAACCCTAACCCCAATGGGAAATGGAAATAAATACATTTTTTTAGTTTTATTATTTTTCCCTAACTAAGGGGGTGATAAAGGGGGGTTTGATTTACTATTTATAGCGGGTGTTTATGTTTGGCAGCTGTCACGCTAAAAGACGCCTTTTATTGCAAAAAATAGTTTTTGCATCACCACATTTTGAGAGCTATAATTTTTGCATATTTTGGCCTACAGAGTCATGTGAGGTATTATTTTTTGCAGTACGAGCTAACCTTTTTATCGGTAACATTTTTAAGTATGTGACATTTTTTGATCGATTTTTATTTCGATTTTTGGGAGGTTAGAATGAACAAAATTCAGCAATTCATGAATTTCTTTTGGGGGGACGGTTATACCATTCCGCGTGTGGTAAAATTGATAAAACAGTTTTATTCTTCGGGTTAGTACGATTACAGCGATATATCATTTTTTTATGTTTTGGCGCTTTTATACAATAAAAACAATTTTATATAAAAAATAATTATTTTTGCATCGCTTTATTCTGCGAGCTATAACTTTTATATTTTTTCGCTGATGATGCTGGATTGCGGCTCCTTTTTTGCGGGACAAAATGACGTTTTCAGCGGTACCATAATTATTTATATCGTTCTTTTTGATCGCGTGTTATTCCACTTTTCGTTCGGCGGTATGATGATAAAGCATTGATTTTTTTGCCTTGTTTTATTTTTTTTTAAGTGGTTTACTAAAGGGGTTAACTAATGGGACAGTTCTATAGGGCGGTTCGTTACGGATGCGGCGATACCAAATATGTGTACTTTTATTGCTTTTTTTTTTATTTACAGGAAATGAATTTATTGGGGAATATTTTTTTTTTTTCCTTTATTTTGGAATTTTTTTTTTACACTTGTTATTTTTATTTTTTTAACTTTTTTACTTTGTCCCAGGGTGGTACATTACAGTATAGGGTCAGATCGCTGGTGTGACAGTGTGCATCTTGGATCCGGGGTCCTGCAGGGAAGAGGCCTTCAGAACAGCGCGGTCACATCGCGGCCCCCTCCCTGTGCGATGCTCCCCTGTGCCCCCCGGTACACCGCGATCATGTTTGATCGCGGTGTGCCAGGGCTTAATATGCCGGGAGCAGTCCGTGACCACTCCTGGCACATAGTGCCGGGTGTCAGCTCAGCTGTGATAAACAGCTGACACCAGGCTGCGATCAGCTGTGCTCCCCCCCTGGAGCGCAGCTGATGGCTTCGACGTACTATCCCGTCCATGGGCAGATTGTCATGGGTTTCATGGACGGGATAGTACGTCGGATGGCAGAGAGGGTTTAAAGCCGGAGCATCAGGAACAGGTTTTGGCTTACATTGCCAAAACAGCCTCTAGCTCTATCGCCTCCTCTTCTGAAGTTTCAAAAAATGCAAGCACTGAGTCGTCAGTGCAGGCTCCTGTGTATTGAAATATGTATATGTATTGTAGTAAAATATGTATATGTATGCATATATTTGACCAGCAGTAAGTACGTTTGTCTTAAGGTACTGCCACACTAAGCTATCCCGCTAGCGATCTCGTTAGCATTGCATACTAATGAGATCGCTAGCAGGATGTTTCTATATCGCTAAATGCGGCCACATTTAGCGATATAGTTAACGACGCTATCGCCGTTAGCGATCTTCTTAACGACTTTAGCGGTACAAAAGTACCGCTAAATCGCTAAGAAAAGGTGCCACACAGCGATTAGATACTTACCCAGCGGGAGCGCCAGCGATGAAATAGGGTCCGGAACGATTCCAGCGACGGCGAGATCACAGCAGGAAGCTCGTCGCTGGAAGCTGCCGCACTGAACAATATCGCTAACGGGATCGCTAAATAGTGACGTTTTTTAGCGATCCCGTTAGCGATATTGTTTAGTGTGGCATACCTTTAGGCTGCAGCTCTCCACACAGGTCATGACCTCATGTTAGCCTGACTGGCAGTCTCCTAGTCTCCAATCTCTCCAGGGTGCCTTCCTGAGAGCACGTAGAATTGGAGCATTTCACACCTTCTGGCTCTTTTGAAGTTAGATGCCAAATGCTAGCTATCTAATAGGAAGCTTACACCAGAGTTTCAGAGAGAAATAATGTATTCATTGGTAGCATGGCATGGTCCACTCACAAACCAGCAATTAGAATATTATAATGAGAGGCTGGTCTAGAAATTGGATTCCCAAGTCATATCCATAAATTATTGAAAAGAGAACTCGGCACTCAACTTAGCGAAAAGGGTAAATATTTATTGTAGTCCACGGTAGTGAAACGTTTCGGTCCTAAATTTCGGACCTTCATCAGCCACATTAAGTACCGGGAGGGGGTAGAAATACCCAATTCAGAGTTAAGCAGTAGATACTGTTGGGATCTGGGTGAGAGTTTTAAGTCAGGTCTCCGCTGCATGCCGTGGGAGGGACGCGGTATCCGCCGCTGGTCCTTGTGCCTTGGGAGGGACGCGGATACCGCGTCCCTCCCACGGCATGCAGCGGAGACCTGACTTAAAACTCTGACCCAGATCCAAACAGTATCTACTGCTTACCTCTGAATTGGGTATTTCTACCCCCTCCCGGTACTTAATGTGGCTGATGAAGGTCCGAAATTTAGGACCGAAACGTTTCACTACCGTGGACTACAATAAATATTTATCCTTTTCGCTAAGTTGAGTGCCGAGTTCTCTTTTCATTATCTTCACGGTGTAGGAACCTACTCTGGCACCTTTCAGGCTGCGCACACGATTTATCTTTATACATATTGTGGTGTAGTGACACCTGATGCAGCTAGGGGGCACTGTGTATGCTCCTCGAGGTATGCATGGAAGCATGGTTTATGTGTATCAAAAGGACCTGTGATGAGGTCATGATCAGGTGACCTAACCATGTGATCCTGACCTCACTTATGGGTGGGGTTACACCTATGTAATGGAGGTTGTTTTGCACCTGAGAGAGAGTGTGTGGGAGTCTGTGAGTGTGAACAGACTTCCATGTGTCCAAGGCGGGACATTACAGAGAGGTCTCTGTGACTGAAGAGTGAGGCTCCAGGCAGGAGCTGAAGCATAGAAGAGCTGTATTATATGTTACCATATGGTTTATGATGTAATAAACCTAAGGACTTTTTGCATAAGATCGAGTCTCCTGATTACCTCTGAAGCAGCCGAGTGAGTGAAACCTTACAATTGGTGGATGGAATGCTGGCAGCGGCCCAAGGAGCACATGTTCCAGGACTGGGAATGAGGAATCAGAGGAGGAACGGACGGTCTGTGAAAACCGTGAGTGTGACCAGTGGTCACGAATAAACTGCATTGATGTTTATATGTGGTGCCTCTGAAGATAAGAGGTATCTGAAGACGCTGTTAAGCAGTGGTGACAGACAGGAGTCTGTGTTATGTTGACCGGGGTAATTGAAAATGGACAAAAAGCATGCTGAGAAAATACCTCAGAGGAGGTGTCCGGAAACCTGCGTGGCCAGCAGGTAACAGACAGGAGTCTGTGGTGTACTGACGGGTCAGTGAGAAACTGTTTTTCCTTTGTGGGATGCCTCTATGAGAGAGGTGTCCGGAAAATCTCTAACGCCAAGAGTGACAGACAGGAGTCTGTGGTGTGCTGACGGGTCAGTGAGAAAGACTGTATTTTTTGTTTGCTGGGTACCTCTGAGGTTGAGGTTTCCAGGAACCTGTGTGGCTAACACCAACAGGGGACGGCTTTGACAACCGTGCTAGGCTGGTCGGGATCAGTGAGAAGAGTTGGTGAGAAACTGTTTTTTTTTTTTTTTTTTCTGGAACACGTGTGAGGTGTTTGCTGTGGCTTGGAGGAGTCATGAAGGTGACAAGCGGCTGGCTGTGACTCGTGGGGTCACGAAGGTGACAAGGGGCAAGACAGCGCAGCGTGCAGAGACTTGTGGTAGCAGGAGCTACAGTGACTGTTGCAGCAAGAAGTTCTGCAGCAGCCGGAGCTGCAGTAACAGCCACAGCAGCTTAGGAGTAGCATCTGGAGGTGCTGGTTGTTGGTGGCTGCAACAGAAGCGGTGGCAGTACCAGCAGGAGCTGGTGTGGTAAAAAGGACAGTGTGAACCGAGGCACACAAACTCTTAAAGGGCCAGTACACGCCCTAAGTGAAAGTCACTATTTAAGGGTACTGTGTGGACTGGGGCCTGTAAGAGCCGTGGTGTGTTCCCCAGTGATGGGTGGTGTCCCTAAAAGGGGAGGAGTCCCAAAAGGGGAGCGGAAAACCCAAAACAGGGATGGTTACCCAAAAGGGGGTGGAGTCCCAAAAGGGGGCGGTAACCCAAATTGAGATTGTGGCCCGAAAGGGGGTGGAGTCTCAAAAGGGGGTGGTAGCCCAAATCAGTAAAGTTGCCCAAAAGGGGGCGGAGTCCCAAAAGGGGGCGGTAACCCAAATTGGGATTGTGGCCCGAAAGGGGGTGGAGTCTCAAAAGGGGGTGGTAGCCCAAATCAGTAAAGTGGCCCGGAAGGGGGCGGAGTCCCAAAAGGGGGCAGCAAATCAAAAGGGGGTGGTGTCCCAAAAAGGGGTGGCACCGGTTTCCTCAGTGGACATATCTGAAGAACAGCGGTGTGGGTGTTATACGTATTCCGCATGTGGCATAGACTTCCCGTTTGATAACAGCCCACAGGTGTGTACGGTAATGTTACATAGGGAAGGAGTCTCTGGACAGTTGGACTCAAAGAGTCAGGTGACTCTGAAAGGAACTCCGCTAGTTCTCTGTCTGACCGAGAAAAAGGTCCAGGTGTGCTGCATCCACGGGCTCATTGTGGACTATTTGGTAGACAGGGTGACGCTTGAGATGTCCACAAGTGTCGAGGATCAAGATGGCGGTATACCACCGAACGTATTGTACCCCTATGAGAGGGCACGGGACTTTGTATTTTTTGAAAATGCATGGGAACTTGATAAAGTGTGGTGTTGTTTAGAGGAGGGAGCCCCATCACAGCAGGCGGCTGTAGTGGTTCCTTGCCGTGTAAAGTGTGAAAAGGAGGTAAACCCTAATAGCGATAGTCCCGAGCCCCAGGTGACCAGAAGAAAGTGTGGGTCAGACCAACTCGGGGACTTGGAGGTGACGAGACGTGTGACCGTGGGAAACGGTTTAGCTCTAGCGCAGGGGTCTGACACCTGTCTAGGTGGGGACGTGCTGTTCCAGGATGACATTGGGACAGTGACACCTCCCAAAACTGACGAGCAGACGGTGACAAAGGAGGAAAGGATGCGTCTGCCCGACTGACTAACATGATGTCCCCTGAAATGTATGACAACAGAACCCATGACGATGTGGTAGTTAAGACCTCTAGAACGGACACCCGGTTAGAGGGTAACGGGAGGGGCCCCGAGAGTGACTCCTGTGCAGACTGTGACTCGACCGCAAGGGAAAGCGAGTGCAGTAAGGTGGAGCCAAGTAAAAATGGTAGATCTTCCTCTCGGCGCAGGGGCCTCGGAAAGGCGGGACAGGCTACAGCCTCTAAGAAGAGAAACGATGAGGAAGAGTCAGGGTCAGGTACCGGTCAGGTGACTGTCATTGATAAGGAGGCAGAGCTGGAGCTCTCTGAAGTTACCGGGAGTCGTGAGACAGTTAAAGATGCTGATGCCGGAACAGGCGGAACTCTGAAGAAGCAGAGTGTGGGTGGGCAAGAAAGCCCATCTGAAAATGTAATTGAAGAGGCGATGGTGCGACATGTGCTGGCTAAAAGAGAGCAGGACCATGAGATGGAGCTGCTTAAAGAGACAGTCGAGCGAGAAAGGGTCCTAAGACGAATAATTGAGCACAGAATGGAGGAGCTGGAGAAGGAAGTCTCTAAGCTCAGAGATCATCTGTCAGCGTGTCATAGTATGAACAAGGCCCTATGGAAAGATATGGAGGTGCTCATAGAGGCCCAGGAGAAGCATCAGCAGGAACTTCTCCGGAGGGAGGATGAGTGTCGCGGCTTGGCAGAGGAGCGAGATAAAGTTCTTCGTAAGCTCAAGATGGAGAAATAGACTAATGCCCAGCTCCAGAAATCCACGGGAGACGAAGTACAGCAAGCAAAGTGCCACACAGATGGCCACACAAGAAATGCTGAGGTCTTGGAGAACTGCGCTGATGCTCAGGAGGAGGAGGTCCAACAGCATGTTCAGGAAAAGGAGACATCGCTTTTCAAGTGTATGATAGAGGTACCCGAAGACATGCAAGAAGCTTGTGCCAGTGAGGATGTACATGAGGCCTTTAGAAAAGCGGTAGAAGCATGTAGTGTGAACTGGGTGCCAGAGATGAAACAGTTAGTCATACTGTCGACTAAGGAAGTCACACTGAAGCGAGTGGCTGTCCTGAGAGACATGCACCTACATTGTCTCTGCACAAAGCAACTGATCCTGTTGAGAAATCACGAAGCCACTCGACGTTTGGAGCAAGCAAGAAAGGCTCAAAGTCAGCTTGGATTAATGGAGGACATCATTCAAGTGCCCAGAGGTCTGGTGAAGAAAGTCATCGGAAGACTTGGGAAAATGATGCAGGAGATGGTGAATAAGTCCGGTGTGACGAGACTCAGGATTCCGGCTGATGACGAAGTCCAGGTCGTGGGTGAAGACGGGATGGTTCCGTTCCTTGTTGTCGGTTCCAGGGAGAGCCTTGGGAATATCCGGATGCTCCTGGAGTATCGTGTGTCCTACCTGAGAGAAGTAGAGCAACTACGACTTGAGAGGGACCAGGTCAACAGGAACCTGCAGAAAATAGAAAGAAGATGGCCTCCACCTTCAACCCGTGGTATTGAGAGGAGAAGAGATAGAAGTAGTGATGCCTCAGTTAGCTCAGTGATGAATGACTTAAGCAGGAGAACCTATAGTGGAAAAAATGAAAAGGACGCAGACCAGACAGGACGTATGGGTGCAAATGAATTGCGACGCCGTACTGACCGCTGGGGAGGCGGGTGGTCTGACAGAGGGCCCGACTTAGCCAGACGGTTTGACGAGAGACGACCGAGAAGGATCTCTGGTCGGGTAATAAGTGTTCAACCCCACAAGTTTGAACAGAGGGGGGAGGTATGTGGTGTAGTGACACCTGATGCAGCTAGGGGGCACTGTGTATGCTCCTCGAGGTATGCATGGAAGCATGGTTTATGTGTATCAAAAGGACCTGTGATGAGGTCATGATCAGGTGACCTAACCATGTGATCCAGACCTCACTTATGGGTGGGGTTACACCTATGTAATGGAGGTTGTTTTGCACCTGAGAGAGAGTGTGTGGGAGTCTGTGAGTGTGAACAGACTTCCATGTGTCCAAGGCGGGACATTACAGAGAGGTCTCTGTGACTGAAGAGTGAGGCTCCAGGCAGGAGCTGAAGCATTGAAGAGCTGTATTATATGTTACCATATGGTTTATGATGTAATAAACCTAAGGACTTTTTGCATAAGATCGAGTCTCCTGATTACCTCTGAAGCAGCCGAGTGAGTGAAACCTTACAATATCCATAAATTAGACTTCCTCAAAAAGAACTGTGTCACATATGGGGGCAGCCAAGCTGATGTGATCATCTCATATTCCTCCTCCCTAGGGGACAGAGTGCCAGAATGCAAAGTTCGATACTTCTGTAAGTTTTTCTCCCTGTTATTTTATACTGTTTTGCATATTTGTATGTTCCTTGTTATTTCCATGTTTATATCCTTTTATTGTAAGAACTTACCTTTTATATTAAAGCTTTAAACTTTAATAAGTCTGAACCTTGGTGCTCTACAGAATCCATAGCCTTAGACTGTGTGCTCCTGGTGATTGGCACATAGTAGCAGTAATATTTCCGGGACTCATTGCCCGTGTCTTTGGTGAGTGGTGGTAGCGTGTATGCAGTGGGGTGTGTGGTCTGTGTCGGGTGTGATTTATTCTCCCATTGCAGCATAGGACAGAGGTTGAATGCTGGACTGAGTGAGAGGAGATAGATTAACCCTCGCAGACGCAACCCCAGACCGTGTAGAGCATTAGTGCATAGTGTAAGCAAATACTCCCAGTACTAAAGAATTGGTATCCTTGCGAGGAGTGCACCAGTTCTACAAGGTTCAACTCAGTGCTTATTTGGACATACTTGCAAACAGTTTCCCTTCCCTGTTTTTCTTTTCTATCTTTTATTTGGCAAGGGCTGTTCATTGATATGGCAGCTCAGTACAAGAAGCAGAGCAAAGAGGCTCTGATCGACCTCTGTGAGCAGAGAGGAATAGAGACGGCTGACAAATCCAAGGAACTGCTGATACGTGCATTGGCCGAGCAGGACATAGAGCAAAATACTGAAGCATCCGGGCAAAGAGAGAGTCCACCTCAGAGAGAGCCAGCAATGCCAGCTCTTGCACCGGAGATAACTGATGCAGGTGCCAGTAATGCCAGTGCTAAGGAGCCTATGGACTCTACTTTACAAATGGATTTACAACAACTGGAAACAATTGATCCCAATTTGCGTATGCAGCTTATGCTACGGTACCGACAGGCGGCTGCTGCAGAAAGCCAGGCTGAGAGAGAGGCTGCAGAACGCAGGGACTGGGAGGAGAGAGAGGCTGCTTCTGCAGAACGCCAGGTCGAGAGAGAGGCTGCTGCTGCAGAACGCCAGGCCGAGAGATTTTTCAGGCTTCAGATGGCTCACAACAGAGAGAGGTAACAGTCCACAACTGACCTCTCTCCAGGACATAAATACAAGGAGACCACGTTTGGAAAACTTCCCTGTGATGGAGAAGGATACGGACTTAGATACTTTCCTTCAGGGGTTTGAAAAAACCTGCAGGCAATACCATCTACCCAGTGATCAGTGGGCGCAGTATCTAATCCCAGGGTTGAGAGGCAAAGCCCTGGAAGTTTTTGCTGGACTCCCACCAGAGCTAGATGGGAACTATGAGGCCATAAAGGAGGCCCTGATCAGGAAGTACAACCTCACCCCAGAAGTGTATCGGAGAAAGTTCCGGAATCTAAGTGGATCAACGGACAGCTATGCGGATGTTGTGAGCACCTTGAGGACCACGTTCCACCAATGGATAAGGGGACTTTCTGTTAACACTTTTGAGGACTTAACGGATCTTATGGTCAAGGATCAATTTCTTCATATGTGCCCCACGGATGTACGACAATTTGTGTGTGATCGGGCGCCACGAACTGCGGATCAGGCTGCAAGGATTGCTGATTGCTATGCGGCTAACAGGATGCCTGAGGTGCGGAAGCCATCGGGATTCAGCTGGAGGGGAGGTAAGCCAAACGGGGACCCTTCTCCCTCTGCCGGCCAATCACCAGTGCTGTCCAAGCCCACCTCCTATGGGGTCCAGGGGAATAGACATTCTCTAAGCTATACACGCCGATGCTTCTCCTGCAACAAAGTGGGACATGTTAGCGCTGTCTGCCCTGATAGGGACAACAGCCCAACTACCACCCCAAAGCCATCTGGGTCCCCACCTGCTGTCCTGTTTGTGGCCGGCTCTGATGTGAGGACCAATGAGAACTGTCAATCTGTCACTGTTGGCAACAAAGTCACCATTGGCCTCAGAGACACTGGGGCAGAGGTGACTCTGGTGCGCCCAGAAATGGTAACCCCTGCGAATATCATACCAGGAAAGACTATGTCTATAACCGGAATTGGGGGTGTCAGCCCTGCCGTGCCCATGGCCTGTGTGTACCTGGACTGGGGAGCAGGGAAAAGACTGAGAGAAGTGGGAGTATCAGAGGCTAGTCCCACCAATGTGTTGCTAGGCACAGACTTGGGGAGGATGGTGTCCCACTATATCCCACCCTTACAAATAAATGCTACAGAGAAGGTGGATGAAAGCGACCCACCTGAGATCCCATGTGAGGAGGGAAAATGTAACAATGCACAGCAATGTACGTATGTGGCCGCTGTGACCGGGAGTCAGGCTGCGGCTCAGACTAAACCCCAGAGATTAGAGGATGAGGCTCAAATAGAACTGCCTGAACCGGGGGGCTATACTGTGGTCCAGGAGCCTCCTCTCATGGCAGACCCAACAAGGTCCCTGATAACTGACACTGACGACTCAGCTTCAGACCAGCGCCTGGCAGTCACACTAGGCCAGGGGCCGCAGACTGACAGTCAGAGCTTCCAGGAGGCCCTGCAGACAGATGTCAATCTGGAGAAGCTCAGATGTCTTGCAGACCAACCCCCCACTGCTTCTGACAAAGAGAGAATATATTGGGAGCAGGGCAGACTGTATAAAGAAACTTTCCCCACGGATACTACAGAACCTTGGGACTGTGAAAAGAAGCTGGTTGTCCCTTATCCATTTAGGGAAAAGTATTGAGAATTGCACATGAAATTCCTTTGGCTGGGCACCTTGGAGTACAAAAGATTAAAGCTCGTCTCACACATAACTTTTATTGGCCCAAGATGGGGACAGATATAGCCAACTACTGTCGATCATGCACAATTTGTCAGGAGTTGGAAAGTCTGGGGATATACAGAAAGCCCCATTGAAACCACTGCCAGTGATCGATGAGCCCTTCCAGCGAGTGGCTGTGGATATCATAGGGCCACTTGCAATTCCTAGCAGCTCTGGCAAAAGGTACATCCTCACAGTGGTGGACTATGCCACAGATATCTGTAAGCTGTGGCGCTGTCCTCCATCCGAGCAGACAAAGTGGCGGATGCTTTACTGACTGTTTTCTCTCATGTGGGTTTCCCAGGAAATGTTAACTGATCAGGGAAACCAATTCATGTCGATTGATGGAAAGCCTCTGCGAAAAAATACAAGTGCAGCATTTTGTGGCCAGCGCCTATCATCCCGAAACCAATGGACTCTGCGAGCGTTTTAACTGGACATTAAAACAAATGCTCAAAATGCTGGTGGAGACTGAAGGAAGAGACTGGGAGCGGTACCTCCCCATCTGTTGTTTTCTTACAGAGAGGTACCCCAGGCATCTACAGGATTCTCCCCCTTTGAACTGGTTTATGGGAGGAGGGTCAGGGGGCCACTTGATTTGATTAAGGACTGTTGGGAGGGTGACCCCAAAACTACGGGCGTCTTGGTGGTCGAATATGTACTGCGACTCAGAGAAAGAATGCAAAAACTGAGCAACCTGGCCCATGAGAACGTGACCCAGGCGCAAATCAACCAGAAGGTCTGGTACGATCGCAATGCCAGACTGAGGGCCTACAAGGAGGGGCAGAAGGTTTGGGTGTTGGTCCCTATGTTACAGAATAAACTGCAGGCCGCATGGAGGGACCATACACTGTACACAAGCGGCTAAATGATGTTAACTATGTGGTGACCCTAGATGAGCATGCAAAGCGTCAGAAAGTATTCCATGTAAATATGTTGAAGGCTCATCATGACAGGGAGGCCTGTGTGTTGCAGGTCTGTAGCCTGCCTGAAGATGGAGAGGCTGATCTGTTACTAGATGTGGGCGCTGGGACTCAGTATATGGTGTCCCTGGAGTCAGCAGAGTTTAACCCTGAGCTATCCCACAGTCAGAGGTCTGAGTTGATGGGGGTGCCCAGCGACTTCATAGAAGTCTTCACAGGGAAACCTGGGAGGACGCACTTAGCCACTCCCATGTAGACATCGGTACCATTTGGTACCATTTGCCCAGTACGGCAATCTGCATATCGGGTGTCAGCTGAGGTGAAGTCACACATGAGGGAACAGGTAAAGGAGATGCTAAACCTCAAGGTAATACAAAAATCCCAGAGCACCTGGGCCTCGCCTGTGGTTCTTGTCCCGAAAAAGGACCGTACTACCAGGTTCTGTGTAGACTATAGAAAACCAAATCTGCTGACTACATGTGAGGTCTACCCTATGCCGAGGATAGACGAGCTGTTAGAGCAGCTGGCTAATGCATCGTACCCACTATCATGGACTTAAGTAGGGGATATTGGCAGATACCCCTGACCAAGAAGCTCAAGAGAGGTCTGCCTTTATAACGCCATTCGGGCTGTTTGAGTTTCTAGTGATGCCATTTGGTATGAAAAATGCCCCTGCCACCTTCCAGAGGTTGGTCAATCACTTATTGGAAGGATTTGAGGGTTTTGCCTTGGTTATCTTGATGATATAGCCATTTTCAGTAATTCTTAGGAGGAACACCTTGTACATCTTTCTAGGTGTTGCTTAACAATGCAGGTCTTACTGTTAAGCAAGGGAAGTGTCAGATAGCCATGGGGGAAGTACAATATCTTGGACACCGGGTGGGGGGAGGCCAGCTAAAACCTGAGCCAGGGAAGATAGAAGCCATTACAGCCTGGCCCACCCCAGAACCAAGAAGCAGGTACTGTCCTTCCTGGGTACGGCTAGCTACTATAGGAGGTTTGTGCCAAACTACAGTGCTCTGGCCAAGCCGCTAACTGATCTAACCAGCACAAAGCTTCCCCAAATTGTTTCCTGGACTCCTCAGTGTGAAGGGTCATTTTCTGCCCTAAAGTCAGCATTGGTTAGTTCACCCGTCCTTCAGGCCCTAGATTTCACTCGCAGGTTTGTAGTGCAGACCGACGCCAGCACCTATGGGCTAGGTGCGGTTCTCAGCCAGGTGAACCAGCTAGGTGAGGAGCACCCAATTCTCTACCTAAGCAAGAAACTTCTACCCAGAGAAGTGGCTTATGCCACCATTGAAAAGGAATGTTTGGCAATTGTGTGGGCTCTGCAGAAACTGCAACCATACCTCTATGGGTGCAACTTCACCATGATAACAGATCATAACCCATTGAGTTGACTCAACAGAGCAGCTGGGGACAATGGGAAATTGCTTAGATGGAGCCTGATATTACAGCAATATGATTTCACAATTCAACATAAGAAAGGAGTCGATCACGGCAATGCTGATGGCCTATCTCGCCAAGGTGGGGCAGAACCAGATACGCGCTCGGGAGCTGACCTGTAAGTCAACCCTCATGCACGTTCATAAGGAGGAAGGTGTAGTAAAATATGTACAGTATATGTATTGTAGTAAAATATGTATATGTATGCATATATATGACCAGCAGTAAGTATGTTTGTCTTAGGCTCCAGCTCTCCACACAGGTCATGACCTCATGTTAGCCTGACTGGCAGTCTCCTAGTCTCCAATCTCTCCAGGGTGCCTTCCTGAGAGCACGTAGAATTGGAGCATTTCACACCTTCTGGCTCTTTTGAAGTAAAGGCTGGGTCTCACATAGCGATGCACCAGCGATCCCGACAACGATCAGGATCGCTGGTGTATCGCTACATTATCGCTGCTGAGCTGCCAAACAGGCAGCTCAGGCAGCGATCAGCACAAGGACACTGCGGGTAAACATCGCTAGTTACCCGCAGTGTACCTTGGATACCAGCGCCCTGATGCAGGGAGCTGGTAACCAAGGTACACATTGGGTTTCCAGGCGCCTGGAAACCCGCTGTGTACCTTGGTTACCAGCGGATCGCTGGTCTCCCGCCTGTCACACGCAGCGATGCGTGCCTGTCAGCGGGAGACCAGCGATCAAAAAAATGTCCAGACATTTCAGCGACGATCAGCGATACCCGGCAGGGGGGCTGATCGTCGCTGAATGTCACACACAGCGATATCGCTGGTGAGCTCGCTGCTGCGTCACAAAACTAGTGACTCAGCACCGATCTCGCTAGCGATATCGCTATGTGAGACGGGGGCTTTAGATGCCAAATGCTAGCTATCTAATAGGAAGCTTACACCAGAGTTTCAGAGAGAAATAATGTATTCATTGGTAGCATGGCATGGTCCACTCACAAACCAGCAATTAGAATATTATAATGAGAGGCTGGTCTAGAAATTGGATTCCCAAGTCATATCCATAAATTAGACTTCCTCAAAAAGAACTGTGTCACAAATGGGGGCAGCCAAGCTGATGTGATCATCTCATATTCCCCCTCCCTCGGGGACAGAGTACCAGAATGCAAAGTTCGATATTTCTGTAAGTTTTTCTCCCTGTTATTTTATACTGTTTGCATATTTGTATGTCCCTTGTTATTTCCATTTTTATATCCTTTTATTGTACGCACTGTACAATACCTTTTATATTAAAGCTTTAACCCCTTAATGACCGCCGATACGCCTTTTAACGGCGGTCATTAAGGGTACTTAAACCACAGCGCCGTTAATTAACGGCGCTGTGTAAAAAGTGAATAGCGCCCCCCAGAGGCGCATTTTCTCCGGGGTCTCGGCTGCCGGGGGTAGCCGAGACCCCAGAGAACATGAATCGGGTCGGTTTTTACCGACACCGATGTTGCGATCGCCGTTATTAACCCTATAACGGCGACCGCAACAAAAAAAAAAAAAAAAAAGTGCCATTTAATTTCTCTGTCCTCTGATGTCATCGGACATCAGAGGACAGAGAAAAAGGGTCCCCGGGACCCCCACTGTGGCCCCCGAACCCTCCTCATGGCCCCAGGGCCCTCCGGTGTCCCCCGGTGCCGGCGCCATAGCTTTAAAATGGCGGGCGCACGAGTGCTGCGCCCGCCGCGAGGTGACGGGGGGGATGGGCGATTTTCTCTGGGGTCTCGGCTGCCTGGGGTAGCCGAGACCCCAGAGAACATAATAGGGGCCCCCCAATCACCACTCTTTTGCGATCGCCATATACTGGCGATCGCAAAAGAGAAATCAATGCTGCGATCCCTGCCTGTAAATTTCTCTCCCCTCTGATGTGATCGCACATCAGAGGGGAGAGAAATAGTGTCCCGGGACCCCCGATCTCACCCCCCCTGTACCTGGAGGGTCCCGTTCCTCCGATCCCCCCCGGTGCGGTCCGATCCTCCCCCTCGCCTCCGGTCCTCCCCCTGGCCTCTGTTCAGCCGGCGTCTTCTTCCAGTAAAAAAAAAATGGCGGGCGCATGCGCAGTGCGCCCACCGAATCTGCCTGGCGGCAAATTCAAAAAATATTCATTCATTCTCTAAAAGTACATTTTGATCACTGTGATAAACTATCACAGTGATCAAAATAAAAAAAACAGTAACCCCCCAATATCACCCCCTTGGTTAGGTACATATAATAAAATAAAGAAATTTTATTTATTTTCATTTTTCCATTAGGGTTAGGGTTAGGGGTATAATTAGGGTTATAATTAGGGTTAGGGTTATAATTAGGGTTGGGATTAGCGTTAGGGTTAGGCTGGGTTCATATTGCGTTATGGCAGTCCGTTAGACGGACTGCGTTACACCGCGGTATAACGCGGTGTAACAGTCCGTAACGCTGCCATTAACCGCATTTGGGCCATGCGACGCATGCGCTTTATAGCGATGCGTCGACTGCGTCATTCAGTGACGGAGCCTCGGACACGGCCTGCAGCGTCTGGGCTCCGTCACCGCTAGCGCAAATGAATCATCGCTGATTCCTCTGCGCTAGTGAGTATAGCATAACGCGACGCGTTATGCTATACCGTTACCACCCGTCAACGCTATGTGTTGAATGGGCTGGTAAAACGCAATATGAACCCAGCCTTAGGGTTAGGGTTATAATTAGGGTTAGGGTTATAATTAGGGTTAGGGTTGGAATTAGGGTTAGGGTTACAACTAGGGTTAGGGTTACAATTAGGGTTAGGGTTACAATTAGGGTTAGAGTTAGAATTAGGGTTGGTATTAGGGTTAGGGTTGAGATTAGGGTTAGGGGTGTGTTGGGGTTAGGGTTGGAGCTAGAATTGAGGGGTTTCCACTATTTAGGCACATGAGGGGGTCTCCAAAAACGCAGTGGCGTTCAAAAAGTGAAATGGCGCTCCCTCCCTTCCGAGTCCTGCCGTGCGCCCAAACAGTGGTTTACCCCACATATGGGGTATCAGCGTACTCAGGACAAATTGGACAACAACTTTTGTGGTCTAATTTCTCCTGTTACCCTTGGGAAAATAAAAAATTAGGGACTAAACGATCAGGTTTGTGGAAAAAAATATGATTTTTTATTTTCACGCCCGGGCGTTATAAACTTCTGTGAAGCACTTGGAGGTTCAAAGTGCTCATCACACATCTAGATAAGTTCCTTAGGGGGTCTAGTTTCCAAAATGGGGTCACTTGTGGGGGGTTTCCACTGTTTAGACACATCAGGGCCACTATAAACGCGACATGGCGTCCAGCCAATTCTGCGTTGAAAAAAGTCAAACGGTGCTCCTTCCCTTCCAAGCTCTGCCATGCACCCAAACAGTGGTTTACCCCACATATGGGGTATCAGCGTACTCAGGACAAATTTTACAAAAACTTTTGGGGTCTTGTTACCCTTGGGAAAATAAAAATTGGGGTGAAAAGATTGTTTTTGTGGAAAAAATATGATTTTTTATTTTCACGGCTCTACGTTACAAACTTCTGTGAAGCACTTGGAGGTTCAAAGTGCTCACCACACATCTAGATAAGTTCCTTAAGGGGTCTAGTTTCCAAAATGGGGTCACTTGTGGAGGGTTTCCACTGTTTAGGCACATCAGGGGCTCTCTAAACGCGACATGGCGTCCAGCCAATTCTGCATTGAAAAAGTCAAACGGCGCTCGTTCCCTTGCGACCTCTGCCGTGCGCCCAAAAAGTGGTTTACCCCCACATATGGGGTATCGGCGTATTCAGGAGAAATTGCACAACAAATTTTGTGGTTCATTTTTTCTCTGAACAGTTGTGAAAATAGAAAAAATTGGTTCCGAAGTAAAGCTTTTGCAAAAAAAAGTTAAATGTTAATTTTTTCCTTCCACATTGCTTCAGTTCCTGTGAAGCACGTAAAGGGTTAATAAACTTGTTGAATGTGGTTTTGAGCACCATGAGGGGTGCAGTTTTTAGAATGGTGTCCATTTTGGGTATTTTCTATCATATAGACCCTCAAAGTGACTTCAAATGTGAGGTGGTCCCTAAAAAAAAATGGTGTTGTAAAAATGAGAAATTGCTGGTCAACTTTTAACCCTTATAACTTCGTAACAAAAAAAAATTTTGTTCCCAAAATTGTGCTGATGTAAAGTAGACATGTGGGAAATGTTATTTATTAAGAAATTTGTGTGACATATCTCTCTGATTTTAGGGCATAAAAGTTGAAAATTTGAAAATTGCTAAATTTTCTAAATTTTCGCCATGTTTCCGTTTTTTTCATAAATAAGCGCAAGTCAGATAAAAAATTTTTTACCACTAACGTGAAGTACAATATGTCACGAAAAAACAATCTCAGAATCAGCGGGATTCGTTAAAGCGTTCCAGAGTTATAACCTCATAAAGTGACAGTGGTCAGAATTGTAAAAATTGGCCCGGTCATTAACTGCAAAATGGCTCTGTCACTAAGGGGTTAAACTTTAATAAGTCTGAACCTTGGTGCTCTAAAGAATCCATAGCCTTAGAGTGTGTGCTCCTGGTGATTGGCACATAGTAGCAGTCATATTTCCGGGACTCATCGCCCGTGTCTTCGGTGAGTGGTGGTAGCGTGTATGCAGCGGGGTGTGTGGTCTGTGTCGGGGTGTGATTTATGCTCCCACTGCAGCATAGGACAGAGGTTTAATGCTGGACTGAGTGAGAGGAGATAGATTAACCCTTGCAGGCGCAACCCCAGACCGTGTGTGTTGGTATCTGTGACATCCTGGTCAGGAATAACACCTTTCCTTGTGTCCTTCACCCCCACTAAAAGTGAAGGATGCGGCAGCCCACACTTCACATTACTCCATGGAGCTTTTTTCACATACCATGCCTGGGTTATCAAGTCAAATCCTGAATTCCACAGTCCAACATTATTTAGAGATGGAGTGCACTGATGCACAGCCACTGCTAGATGATTCTGCTGGTACATTCACCCAGAGCACTACATTTCCCTCACAGTCTACTGAGCCAGAATGTGACCCTGATGAAACTCAGGTGCCCCTTCCTGCATACTATACCTTACTACACCTTGCACGGTGACACAGAAGATGGTGCAGATGAAATTGAACAGGAGGTGATGGATGACCCAGTTGTTGACCCAGATTGGCATCCATTGGGGGAAGAGGGTGCCGCTGGCAATAGCTCAGAAGAGGAGAAGGATCCGCAGCAGGCATTGACATCGCAGCAGCGGTTATCTGGCAGGCCCGTAGCAGTCCAAATAGTTGTAAAAAAAGAAATAAAGAGTTGCAGGACAGCTTGTCCAGACGGTCAAATTAGCAGAGCGTGCAAGCCCCGAAAATTTATACCATAGTAGGAACAGTCCAGTGTGGCACCTTTTTTACCTAATCCTATTGATTAGGCAAAGGTTATCTGCAAGCAGTGCGGAAGGACCTTTAGCCAAGGGAAAAATCTCAGAAATTTGAATACCAGTTGCATGCTTAGACATTTAATGAACATGCACTAGCAAGCGTGGACAGACTACAAAACCTACAAATCCCCCCAGGGCCGGCGTCAGCACCTGGCGCACCCGGGCAAGTGCCGGTTCCCTGAGCAGGTGGGGGGGGGCCGACTCGTTGGTGACGGCACTGGCACAGTGCCCCTCATAGTACAAAAAATTGTCTCTGACGGTGGAAGGGCCCACTCGCCATCAGACACACCGGCGTACTATGAGGGGCCCTGTGCCAGTGCTGTCACTCACGAGTCAGCCCCTCGCTTGCTCAGGGCACCAGCACTTGCAATACTCACCTCCCCTGCTCCACCACTGTGACGTCTTCGCATTTCCTGAGACAGTGACATTCAGCGCGATGATGTCACATCTGTCCGCCCTCTGCCTAAACAGTCCAAGTGCAGGGAGCTGTAAAATGGGACGCTGAGGATTCCAGAGTAGAGCAGTGCACATCGTGGAGAGGTATTAAATTTTTTTTAATGTTTGGAGCAATATATGGGGAGCATTATACACTGGAGAATTATATATGGGGCCCAGCATACACTTGAGCATGAAAAATGTGGCGATCAGACACTGGAGCAGCATGCATGGGGCCCATCATAGACTGGAGCATTGTAAATGGGGCAGATAAGACACTGGAGCAGCATCCATGGGGCCCATCAAGGGCGGATATATCATTGGTGCAACCTGTGCAGAAGCACAGGGGCACAAGAGGTGAGGGGGCCCATTTATACCACCAAAGCAGGTGCAATTTTGCATTTTTAGGAGATCTTGGGCTGCAAAGGGCCCATGTAATGTTCTTGCACAGGGGCCCTTTTCTGACTTTTTCCACCAGTGGGGCCCATCATATACTGGAGTATTCTAAATGGGGCAGATCAGACACTGGAGCAGTATCCGTGGGGCCCATCATATACTGAAGCATTGTAAATGGGGGACAGCACAAACTGGAGCAGCATTTACGAGGCCCATTATACACTGCATAATTAATAATGGGGCCCATTATACAGTTTAGACCAAAAGTTTGGACACACCTTCTCATTTAAAGATGTTTCTATATTTTCTTGACTATGAAAATTGTAAATTCACACTGAAGGCATCAAAACTATGAATTAACACATGTGGAATTATAACTTAACAAAAAAGTGTGTAACAACTGAAATTATGTCTTATATTCTAGGTTGCACACTCTTGGCATTCTCTTGATGAGCTTCAAGAGGTAGTCACCGGAAATGGTCTTCCAACAATCTTGAAGGAGTTCCCAGAGATGCTTAGCACTTGTTGGCCATTTTGCCTTTACTCTGCGGTCCAGCTCACCTCAAACCATTTTGATTGGGTTCAGGTCTGGTGACTGTGAAGGCCAGGTCATCTGGCATAGCACCCCATCACTCTCCTTCTTGGTCAAATAGCCCTTACACAGCCTGGAGGTGTGTTTGGGGTCATTGTCCTGTTGAAAAATAAATGATGGTCCAACTAAACGCAAACCGGATGGAATAGCATGCCGCTGCAAGATGCTGTGGTAGCCATGCTGGTTCAGTATGCCTTCAATTTTGAATAACTCCCCCACCAGCAAAGCACCCCCACACCATCACACCTCCTACTCCATGCTTCACTGTGAGAACCAGGCATGTAGAGTCATCCGTTCACCTTTTATGCGTTACACAAAGACACGGTGGTTGGAACCAAAGATCTCAAATTTGGACTCATCGACCAAAGCACAGATTTCCACTGGTCTAATGTCCATTCTTTGTGTTCTTTAGCCCAAACAAGTCTCTTTTGCTTCTTGCCTGTCCTTAGCAGTGGTTTCCTAGCAGCTATTTTACCATGAAGGCCTGCTGCACAAAGTCTCCTCTTAACAATTGTTGTAGAGATGTGTCTGCTGCTAGAACTCTGTGTGGCATTGACCTGGTCTTTAATCTGAGCTGCTGTAAACCTGCATTTTCTGAGCTGGTGACTAGGATAAACTTATCCTCAGAAGCAGAGGTGACTCTTGGTCTTCCTTTCCTGGGGCGGGTCCTCATGTGAGCCAGTTTTTTTGTAGCGCTTGATGGTTTTTGCAACTGCACTTGGGGACACTTTCAAAGTTTTCCCAATTTTTCGGACTGACTGACCTTCATTTCTTAAAGTAATGATGGCCACTTGTTTTTCTTTACTTAGCTGCTTTTTTCTTGCCATAATACAAATTCTAGCAGTCTAATTCAGTAGGACTATCAGCTGTGTATCCACCTGACTTCTGGACAACACAACTGATGGTTCCAACCTCATTTATAGGGCCAGAAATTCCATTCCACTTATTAAACCTGACAGGACACACCTGTGAAGTGAAAACCATTCTCGGTGACTATCTCTTGAAGCTCATCTAGAGAATGCGAAGAATGTGAAAAGCAGTCATCAAAGCAAAAGGTGCCTACTTTGAAGAACCTAGAATATAAGACTGTTTCACACTTTTTTGTTAAGTATTTAATTCCACATGTGTTAATTCATAGTTTTGATGCCTTCAGTGTGAATGTACAATTTTCATAGTCATGAAAATACAGAAAAATCTTTAAATGAGAAGGTGTGTCCAAACTTTTGGTCTGTACTGTGTATATATATATATATATATATATATATATATATATATATAAATATACATTGCTTAAGAACATATAGTAAACAGGTAGGAACACTATACTGTACACATAGCATCATATTTTTTTAATACTATGGATCTCTTTGGTACTCCGCTTTGTGTACACCTAGCCTGAGTGAATGGTTGAATTCTATAGTATAGGACGTGCCATAAATTTCTAATCTATGAGGATATTATTGAGTAATTAAATCTTGTTTACTGTTTTAAAAACAGATTATCCTATAAGGCCGGCGTCACACACAACGAGAAAAAATCGGTCCGTTTTAGTCGGTCGATTGTCGGATCAAAATGCAAACATCACACATCCTTCTGGCATCCGATTTTCCTTCAAAGATGCGATTTAGTCGCATGTGTGTGTACCTTGAACATCCGATTTTCATCCGACTTGCGAGAATTTCTCGCAGGCTTGCAAAACTGACATATAATGGATCCAAAAGAATAGTATTTCAATCACAAAAGAAAGAATAGATATATACACATATATATATATATATATATATATATATATATATATATACATGTCATTGTGACATATATATTATATATATTTATAGTTCCTAGACTTCTACATACTGTTATAGCCGCTAATTCAATTGCCGGCTTTTGTGAAATCACAGAAGCCGACATGAAATGATACATTGTTTCCACACAGTTAACCATGTCATTTCCTGTATTTTGATATTTGTTTCGAACTTACAATTACATGAGTGTATTTGTGCAAAATTTCAGACATGTAGGGTTAATTAAAGGTGTAAATTCGTTGAAAAAAATGCGTGGGCTCCCGCTGTATTTTCTCCACCAGACAGACAAAGCAAGCGAGTGGGGTAGATAATAACAGCTAGGGAGGGTACATTTTTTTTGTGCCCCCCCTGGCTACTAACATCTGCCCCCAGACACCCCAGAAAGGGCAAATCTATAATTAGATTCGCCCTTTCTGGCACTTTGCCCTCTATTCCCATTGCCCTGTAGCGGTGGCGAATGGGTTAATAATGTCACCTTAATGTCACCTTAGTATTGAAAGGTGACCTTAAGGCAGGTTAATAATTGAGAGCTGTCAATTAGACAACTATCAATTATTAATCCTATTGTATGATAGAAAAATCAAACACACACAGTTTAATAAAAAAGAAGTTTAATGAAATAATCACACAGTTTTTGACCATATTTTATTTTCCTGCTAAAACCATTTCCTGTAATAAAAATAAAATAAAAAAGCAAAATGATTCTTACCAATCCGATGTACAGTCAGGTCCCACGGTGTAATCCATCAGAAAGGGTTAACAGGTTACAGGTCGCAGAGAGCTAATAATGCTGTCTCAGACCTGTATTCCCCATGAATGAATCAGTTACTCTCCCGAAAGGAGAGGAATAGATTCATGAATGGAGCTTAATTGATTTATTGCCACTTTCACTTCAGTGACCTGATCTAAGGTGAAATTGGGACACAATCAATTAAGCTTCATTCATTAATCACATCCTCTCCTGTCCACAGGAGATAAGCTCATTCATTCAGGAGCTATCAGATGAGCACGCAGGATTACTTGAGCTGTTTATCTGATTGCTAGTTAACCCTTTGTGAAGGATTACATCGTGGGACCTGACAGATTGCCAGATAGGTAAGAATAATGTTGTTTTATTATTTTATATTTATTTTAGAAGAACAAGGGCTTCGAACGGATTAAGAGTAAAATAAAAGATGGTCAAAAATATGTGTTTTTATTTCATTAAAACTATTTATTCTTAAAGTGTGTGTGTTTTTTTATTTACTTCAATAGGATTAATAATTGATAGTTGTCTAATTGACAGCTCTCAATTATTAACCTGCCTTAAGGTCACCTTTCAATACTAAGGTGACATTAGGTGACATTATTAACCCATTCGCCACCGCTACAGGCCAATGGGAATAGACGGGCAAAGTGCCAGAAAGGGCGAATCTAATTATAGATTTGCCCTTTCTGGGGTGTCTGGGGGCAGATGTTAGTAGCCAGGGGGGGCACCAAAAAAATGTACCCTCCCTAGGCTGTTATGATCTGCCCCACTCGCTTGCTTTGTCTGTCTGGTGGAGAAAATACAGCGGGAGCCCACGCATTTTTTTTCAACGAATTTACACCTTTAATTAACCCCTACATGTCTGAAATTTTGCACAAATACACTCATGTAATTGTAAGTTCGAAACAAATATCAAAATACAGGAAATGACATGGTTAACTGTGTGGAAACAATGTATCATTTCATGTCGGCTTCTGTGATTTCACAAAAGCCGGCAATTGAATTAGCTGCTATTACAGTATGTAGAAGTCCAGGAACTATAAAATATATATATATATATACATGTCACAATGACATGTATATATATTTATTTATATATATTATATAT